>JTDE01000713.1:210450-222402 GCA_014338405.1 Paragonimus skrjabini miyazakii
GTCATTATTTTCATCTAGCAATGTCGACTTTTGGTTGGCTACCCAGTACTGTTTATATAACAGATGTTACCGATATGAAAAAGGTGCACAATAAATGATAGATAGGATATACGAGAACAAATATTCAGTGAGTTGGCCCGTTTTCATCGAATATTCACCGCTGATTTGTAAAAGAATATAATGATAAACAACACTTTGAAATTAATTAATAGAAACGTAGAGGTGAATTATTATACAAACGCTCGAGTTGTCAATGTGAAACACACTTGTTTGGCTTATGAGAACTGTTAGTCATGCGCAACCGACTTAACCCGAGTACTACCGATCACCTGGAGCTAACCTTGTTTGCGCTCCCGATAAAAAAATTTATGTAAGTCGTTTAATCAAGCAACCTACCCACTGATTAATAACTGGTGAGTGACGTTCAAACCACGGCATTACTTTTGTATAATTATGACAGCCGGCTAGAAAAAATTCATTAGATGGTATATTGTTTGCTAAGAAATAGTTTTCCAAGAATTTTACGAAGATTTACGTTTGCTCAAGGCAAAATAAGGAGTAAATAACGATATGTTTATCAGATACGTTTATTTCACACTTGTGAAGTATTGTAATGTTTGATGGTACTTTGTCCTTTTCACGAACTGTTTTATTCAACACTATGTTTGCCTTTGTCACCTCAATGTATGTAGTTAATTAGAACTACTGGCAGCAGTGAAACATATATGCGTTTATACAAACTTACAATAAGTGAGTACAACAAGAATACTGTAAGATTCCAAAACATTCATTGAGAATGGGCTGCTCGTAAGGATTGCATGTTTTTAAGGGCCAAGACATGTCTGTATACAGTGTTGTGAGCATCATTTAAAAAAGCAGTGTTATTTTTGTTTGAACGCACTAGATGTTTGCAAAAAATGCCCACATTTGGCAGAGCAACAGTTTTTAAAGGAAGTTGGTTAAACTTAATATTTTAATCAAATCTTTTGCAAACTAGATAACGTGAGAAACATTGTCTTCACTTTTAGGTTGCGATGGCTGATTTTGTGTTAGCAGTGTTAGGAAAAATGTGAACAGTCGATAAATTTAAGTACAGTGATCCTGAAGGCTTTTAACCCACAATGAATTGAGGTAGACAAAACATTAGTCCCACAGACTTTCTAGTCGGCCTCTTTCGAATGAATGCATTAGACTCAAGTTTCGCTTTAATTGCAGTTCGTCAGTATTGCACATCCTTGCCACGGTTTAATAAATTCAATGGCACTGTGGTCAACAAGGTTGCCTCATGAAAACTTGGCCGTAGTTCTAGTCTCGACATCGGCAAGGAAATGTACTACTGACAAGCTCTAATGAGAGCGAAACCCGAATCTAATGCCTGGAAGGTGTATGGGAATTCGACAGTTCTGATTAATTGTGGGTGACGTTTAATCTATATGAAAAATCCAGAAAACGCTACTACTCACCAGTACTCAAAATATTAATTGTAACCGAAACCGTAGGATATGGAATATATATTAGCCAAACGACAAACACTTTTTAGCTGCACTGTTATATAAATACCACTATGAAAACAACCTTGTTTGCAGAAAGATCGAAAGCTTACGTGTAGCTTAAACATAGTTGGATAACTCACTGTAACACGGAGGTTTAGGAAAATGTCTCGGTAGGTTTTATGAAATGTTGTACAGCATTATTAATAATCTGAAACGCTACTCGCGCAGCTAAGTTTGTATAAAACAAATGAGGAATAAAGTACTTGCACAAAAGTGCAAAATTGAGTAAAGTTGCATAATTTGTTAACAGACGGCCTTACTAATTTTGATATTTTCGCCAGAAGCTTATGTAGACACATGATTGGAAGTTCAACGTAAATCCTTTTAATTACAGCGATGGCCCATGTTTTGTTAACAAAAATCATGAACTCGGTAAATCGGAAGAAAGGACTCAGGTGTTGAACGTGTTCTGTGTTTTTGTCAATTGCAATACCGGTGATATGAAGGAGAGAATTTGGTGACCATATTGCGATGTCAGACTAATTGTACTTACCATATGTGTCCAAGTTGTGTTGGATGCAGTGAATTCATCGCAAACTCAATAGCCTAGCAACCCAGTCTTGTACAGTAATGGTTAACTTACTGATAACGTCATTCTGAGACATTCTGTTGAGTTTCTGTTGAGAAAAAAGATTGATTAACTCACTGTTTAACACACCTAATGCACGCTTCTGATTTTGTGCAGTTTGCATCCTGCCAAACACAATTCCATCAGTGTAATCATTATTGAAGTTTATATTTTTTGTTGACGAAATTACCGTTTCTTTAGACATAAATGATTTAGTAACCGACTATTTATTTTAGTCCTTCTAGTTTGAGAAAAGAATTGGGCTCCGGTTGGGTACTTCAAACTCATCGTCATTACTTATGTGAGATCATATGAACTCTCCTCCTGTTAATGAAGACCGCACAAAATACTTTATCAGGAAATATAAATATTTCAGTTATTTAATCCAAGTTCTGCTACAGAACGTAATTTTAAAACAATGAAATCACATCCAAACGATGTGGTGTACATGTCATTTAATTTCAAAGTGTTTTCATTGTTATACTCCCTACAGTATATCTTAACAAACTTTCAATTCAATGTCACCATCGGTCTTTCATTCTACTAAATCTCCAAGCAACGTTCGTAAGTGATGCTTTGCAAACCATCTGCAGAGAAATGCTAATCTGCGACAGTCACTTGAAAAATACGAACAGTTTTTCTTTGTAAACCTTGAGAGGACAAAAGCCAACGATTTAATGTGGAATATTATCTACGCCATTTAAATGCTCACTTCAAACTCTTTTCATCAGATCACGTATCAGCATAATTTTTGTAAATACGCCAAGACATTTATATGAGGGGTTTAAGATATAACAGGCAAATAGTTAAAATTATTCTAATAAATTATTATCTATTCTTCAAAAGTGGGATACTTATCTGCTATTGTTTGTATATGATGTCTGTTTGCTGAAGTATAAGCTTCCGCTGTCTATTCATAACCAGAATCTTACTAACGCATTACTGGTCTGGTTTGATTCAATTGATTGATGAAGGTTGACCGTATGGTCAGTGAGTAAATTTGCCGTGAAGATTACCCAATCTCTATTTATGGCCACTAATCAAACGGACAATTATACAGAGTTAAATTTGACCAATCTTTTAATGTGGTAGTCGGCTGTGCCTGAGGAAAGTCAATGAGCAATGTATGATTCGGTTGTTCCATGAGTATATCGGTTCGAAATGCAATTGCCGGCTCTGTTGATAAGGTGACCATCTGACGCGCTCTAATTATAACAAAATTGAAGTCACGTAGTTCCATCGGAGAATAGTTGAAAGTCCTGTGCAATATTGAACACAATGGCCAATTGTGTGTGATGTGTGTGATATAACAACCCCCCAGTTTATTTTCGATGGGTAACATTTGGACGGGTGGGTAAGTTATGTTTATTCCTTAGAAAACGGGACTAACATAATCAAAAGTTTCAAAACCAGATAATGATGATAAGTTTGTATTGGAATAAATTTACTCTTTCGGTAACTCAACTTCGAAAATCTGTGCTAATATGAGCCTATCCAATTCTTGGTAACTGCAAATAAGCAAACCAATTTGTTTGATGACCTAATTTTTCAGAAAACTTTCAGTACCTGACCATGACAACTGTTGAAGTGACTATTCACTATCAAGTTTAATTCTAACTGCAACAATGTTTCCGGCAATTTTGTGTGTACTCAGCTAACCATGTTCACTTCCCTTCAGGCATCTCCAGACATAAATTTACAAAACAGGAAATAAAATATTCACAACATTTCTGAAACAAACTATCAAGTGATTCTTGAGATAATATTTCATGACAAAGACATGCTAAATATTCTACTGGTAGGTATGAACTGAAATAGACCACAAGCTTGCTCAAACAAATGACTATAATAAAACATTTGAACGCAAAAATGAATGCCATTTAAACACGCAAAAATAATAATTTTATTAACCATGTGAAGAACTGCTTTATTTTATGTGAAAATATTCTACCACCAAATAATGTTTTGTTTCTGCTAAAAAAACAAACGCAATAAATGCTTGAGGTAAACTGCATGTCATAAAAGTGAAATTGACTCAATATACAAAAGCTGAATGCTACTTTCAACTTTTCAATATTAGTAAACATTGGTTATAGAATAAAATGTAGACGAAAAAGTATAATTGTGCCTTGTGTTAAAGTAGTCTCTCGGCATAAGTCAAGTAACTTTTCTGGTGTAAATATAAAGAAATAATGTGATATTCTTAGGTGATTTGTTTTAGATCTAACTATATGTGGGATGAGAAAAATAAAATTAACAAATAATGGTGTAAAGCGCAATTGAAAGCGATTTTATTCAAAAACCAACTGATTTTAATCTCTGGTTTTTTTAATCTGGGGTTAATTGGCGCGATAGAGTTTAAAAAGCAACATTTTATTTCTAGCGACAGGTCTACAGTTCCTTGTTCGTGCTTCTCTCATTTATTAAAAATTTGTAATTCACTACGTGTTGCAACCAACACTTGCACATCCATTCATAGATGAGTTGTTGATAAACGCTTCACCGAAGGTGACATATGTTTGTCACGACACAATTTCATTTATACAAGTTGGACTTCACGCAAAAACGTAGCTGAAGTTCTAGTTCCGCCCATGGAAAGAGCATACACTGACCACGAGTCTCAACGGAAGCAAAACTCGAGTATATTGCTCAAATTTGAGCGAATAAAGAGATTATAAGAAAGCCACATCTGCGATCAGTTTTCAGTGATGTTCAAATTACAACAGTCATGTTGTATGCTGCTTATCAATCAGTTTTGTTTAAACCTTATTTACTGTTATCGTTGAGAAAAGTCACATTGTTGAGCTGAGATATGAGCATACTAATGCGTGAGGTTATTGAAGTTTTTCAGCAATCGCATAATTCACATGCCGTGAGCCAGAGTTCAAAGCCTCTTAATGACTAGCAATTCCAGCAGTGATGTGCTGCTATAAAAATAACACTGAATTCAACTGTTTTTTAAAAGAAGGGGCTAAATGGAGTTGTCATTTATGACACATAGAACCCGACTGTCATTATCTAAATCCGCCCAGTGAAAACCACCTGTAAAAAAGCAGTATCTGCGAAAGATACGACAGACCACGCTTGTTATACTTGAAAAAACTTTACTAAATAAACACGAGGGTATACGTGTTCAGTGTGCAAATTGCTCTTGATTTCCCTTACCGTGTACGAAAAATGTGTAAAGGACTTGTAAGTTTCGTTAGAAATAAACAAATCTAAATCGCGACGGAAACTTGTACTCTGTGAAGTGAAATGAAGAATTCTGGTGCTGAAATTTTATCTTGATTCGAGCAGTTTTATCTATGACATTTAATATAATGTAGATTAAAATTACCTGTCTCCCGCCTGTACCGCTGTTTATATACTGAAATGGAAAACCTGGGTGTTTTATTGTTTGATTTGAATGCATTTTCCAGTCAAGTAGGATAATGTAGGGTGGCTATACTCGGTTGATCTGTAACTGAATAGGCATTTATTCTGGTTTCATAATAATACTGACAATTGAACTCCTAAAACAAAAGACAAATTATTATACTCACTTATAAACAATTAAAGATCGGCATCGTTAACGCTGAGTAATGTCAGCCTAACAACTTAAAACATCTTATTATAGCAGTAAAATTTTTAAAAATTTCAGAAACATCTTTCGGTTCTTTTTGTGCCAATTTTCAAACATCGTCCACTTATGAAGTGTGCACGTGATTTGGCAGCAGATTAAAAACTGTACTGAACATATGACTGGATGGCAGTAATTAATTTAGTTTTGTGGTCTGTTGAACGTCACTAGTTCATTTCATGAATATATTGTGAAACCAACCCATTCGTATCTAGTGCTTGTCTCATTTTTTGAGAAAATGCGAAATGTTTCTTTCACAATATAACTGTAAGCTATGGTTTACGAATTATTTCTGGATAAGCCAGCTGAGGTGAATTTTCCAGACAAATCCTAAAATCGCTTTACAAAAGTGAAATACTTATCCCATATTTGACAGAAAGTCTGTGACAAAGCTTGAAGTTTGTGTACTAGTCAATTCTAGTTTCATAATCAGTCCATCCGATTATTAGTCCACAACGCCCTTGTAATGTCGAAATGGAACTCACTAAACTTTCCAGAATATACGTAGGCCCAGAGTTGCCACTGAATTCGACATTTCTTCTTGTTGTTAGTTACCTGTTGAAGTGCCGTAACCTGAAAATGGCCTTTATAGTTTACTTCAAGTTTCTCAGTGCGACTGAATGCGTCCATTCGAGATTGTTAGTTGACATTCTGCTTCAGAACTTTTAAACTTTTTCAAGGCATATGAAATCTTAAGCATTTTATTTAGGTATTGGCAGCTTAAAACAACAGTTAACCCCTTTGTCCAACTAACAGTTTTGTTTTAACGAATAAGGACTGTCCGATATTAAAAACCAACTTCAGTAATATATTTATAATACGTTTTCTGACCTTTGAATCGCTTTTGATTGCACATTATCTAACCGGCATATTTATGAGACAGTTCTATAATTATCGCAGATTAGTTCAATAACAGGTTCTGTATTTGTTTCTTGTAATTTCTCATTTTACTTGGAGCCCAAAATTAATGCGGAGAATAGCTTTGCCTCGACTTTTATGTCAAAAGTTTGCTTCAGTTACAATTTTCCAATTTCTGTGGTACTAATTTTTCCTATTTTACGCAAAATGCAGCTGTTGCCTGTTTCCCTGAGGTAATTGACAACGTGATCAAAAGAATGATATCAGTGACTGAATGGAAGTTACTTGATAAGTTTGGCGCATGCAAGTACCTTTTTTAATGCGCTAACCGTGGGATGCGACAGTGTGTTTGTACGCTTTATCGATGTAAATGTATGCAACGTGATCAAGGAAAACTGATCATGACTGCTATCGTAACAGCCATCAATAATTTGTACAATCGACGTGAACTCTCTCAAACTGATAACAATCCGTTCGATTCATTACCGTATATTTTCTCACATGATTAATCCATATAAATATGTTGTATTTAGCCTGATGATGAATCACCGAACTCAAGCTTGTTTGGTACACGTTCTTCTAATGTCTAAACCGGGTACTGTTCTGCAAAAGCAGTTGTGCAGAAACCTTCATAGCAAATTCACCCAACGATTCAACTGAGTGTGAAACGCTTGTGTGGCTTTCCAAAGATTCAACAACAAATGACACCACACAATGTCCAAACTTCACAACTCGAAATAAATTATGGTTCACCTCACAGGAGGCAAAGACATGTCACCTAGAAGCATGCAATGACCCAACATGGATACTGAGAAATTCAGAGTCGCATAATGTCTTCGTCCAGAAATATGAGGTCCCAATGTCTTGAAATAAACCACAAACTTCGGATGTTCTCACAAACACTAACCGCTGATCTCAAAATGTTGTTGGCCGTCTTCCCCATTCTGGTATACATACACCGGCAGCCCATGTTTCCCAGGTACTGGAGGGATGCGGTAGGGGCTATGCGTGTTAAATCAAAGTGGCAGTAGACTACATTGGGATCTGTAGGAAAAGCGGCCAAGTAGTCTTAGTGGTTAGAAAACCGAAGTCAACTACACATGATCTTTACTGTAAACTCAACCATGTTGCTGATTGTTCTGCAATAACATAAACAACAATGTTAGTTTTGATATCTGCTAATGAGTGGAGTCAAGCTCAGAAAAAGTCCTCCATATATAAGTATATAGATAACCGCTGTGATATTAGTGAAAATTAATATAGAATAATAGCCACTACCAATGGTTAAGATGAACAGGTTGTTCACTGCACTCTGTGATTCTAAACTGCAATATTTACTTCACGCTGAATAAAAGTCAGTTTTACGATCACAAGCCAGGTTATTCTGTAATAATGGTCCTACTATCCATACAATATTACTTCAATGCAGAATGATATCTAAACAATATTATGGTCGTATGAGTCCGTATTTTTAATAGATGCGGTACAATAATAAAACTGAAAAATTAATAAATTTTTTCACTCCAACACCACATGTCATTCATCAATATTTGATAGGTATTCCGAGTCTGAAATTAACTGTATTCCGCAAGAGACACAAAATATTCTCATACATCTGGGGTTATGTGAGTGACAAATATTTTTCAATTAGACTGTTACAGTCATAAAATATCTCGACACATTCTTCACTCCAGTTTCAACAGCCATTCACATTATTGACTGTCAATGGACATTTTTGCAATGATTTAAAGAAACGTTCTTGTGGTTAATAAAGTCTTTTAAAAACTTTGTAATAAATTATCATTCTTCTGAGAAGTCTAAATTTCAAACCGTCATTCAAAACTGCTGAACAACTCCAGCTCACAACACGCTCCTGAGTGAAACGTTTACGAATAAGTTACAGTAAAATAATCATTGTTTCGTTTCACAAACTAATAGATGACGTGAGCTTATATAGCCTAACTCAAGTTTGAAACATATTTTACCATGACCATTATATGAAGAACTAGCATACGCTTCGTGTTTTGAAAAATCGGTGTCAGTTGAAAACTTATAAGATAGTAACAAAGATTGACAAATTTCCATACAGTTTTGTAAATACATTCAAGTAGACTCACGTAGTACAGTATACTCCTGCGTTTCATCGCTGATTGTCAAACTCAAAGATTTTTGTGATTTTCCAATTCACTGTTTATTATTTTGTTCTTAACTGCTTATACATTAAAAAATACGAGCATCAAACACTGGCCAAAAATGTCTTACGAGGTTTAGCATATTTTGTACATAATCGCCAACGTATATGGGATTCTTATAATTCTACAGGCATTTTCTAAGCAGAGGGCATTTAAATTTAAAGCAGTGGTTCCCTGATATACATTTGAAAAAAGTCAACAGTATAGCGTAAGATGTTTTTTGCACGGATATTTCGTCCGCATCTCATCTGTTACTACAGCAAAATTAGTGCAATCAGTATATAGCAAGCAGCCATTGCAACAATGGTGAAGAGTGCGGGCGTGATAAGCGTGGTCACAATGATCGAGCCTGAAGAACAGGGCATTTGGATGACGCAACTTGAGGCTGACAATGATGGTTATGTTGCAAAGTCAAATGTTCATGAGGAGATAAGTGAGGTTTGGAGGGAATGTTAATAAGTACTTTTAAACTGAACTGGAGACAAAACTGTTAGACGGATGCATGGTAAAAATTAAAATAAAACGTTAAAAGCAGTGGGACCTTTTTGGGAATGGAATAAAATTACCAGGGGAGGGATAAATTGATAAACAGTTGCTTCTGAACACATAGCACCGGGTTGATTCGACGAATAGCAACAACCTCCACAGATCGTAGACTTTGCTTCGTTATAGGGCAATATATGTTATGAATTGCAGTATCACTACAGACTCGATGCCCCTACATGTATAGATGTTGCTTGATTGTATTTCGGACGATGCCAATTCCCGCGATACATAGCCATTTTGGAATATATTCACTGATGCGTGTCCCCAGCTGCCTCGATGTGCGGCCAGCTTACTTGCATCCGCAAGTACAGGTGAAACCATATGAAACATATGACTGGGTGATCAGGGCAACCGGATCATTCCTCGCTGTGCACGGTAGTTGCGTATTTTCCTCAATGAATACCACTTTCACAGCGTTGTGGGTCCGTCTTGTTGCGGCTGTACGTCTTTGTCTGATTAAAGCTGAGATGTCATCTTCTTTAAATGGTAAACGAAGGTATATCGTTTTTAGTGGAGCAGTTAGTATAGTGGGATTATGTCCTGTTGACTCAGTGTGTTTCGCGATAAACAGAAGTAGGTAACCGGTGTCAGTCATTGTGCCACAAAGAAGCTGTTCTTCAATTTCGACCGTATCAGGTATGACAATCTCACGAGCCCTATAGAAAAAGTCCGAAGCAGGCCACATTTTTATGAAATTTGGGGAAAACTTTTAAAATTTAACTATTGTCCAGACCAAGGTTTCTTATGGTGTATGCTTCTAAACAGAGTACCATCTGTTTCTTTGCAGCAAAACATCCAGGAATGCAATTTTATCGTCCATTTCGGTTTCTGTCGTGAACTTGACGTTTTTTCGCCGGGAGTTCAACTGGTCTTGTAGTTGATTCATTTCAGCCAGCGAATTGAAAGTGATGAAAGTGTCACTTACTTATCGTCGATAAAATTCTTTCTGTCGTATTGTCGCTTCTGCCTGCTGTTCAAAATAACTCATGAAGATGTGTGTTAGTACAGGTCCCAGTAGGTTTTACATTGTAACTCCGTCAATTTGTCTATAGAATGTTCCATCAAATAAAAAGTATAGATCAGATGTACACAGATGACGTAGTTTTTAACCTGATTCCTAATTTCCAGGTGTGAATAGAAATCTGTACTACATGATAAATAAAGAGTCCTGTCGTCGATATGATTGACAAGTTTGACGCTGTTTCGTTATTGAATGTTATCAAATGTACGTCTGAATACATACCATCATCTTTTGGCAAAAAATCTTTAGAACATAACCTGATGAAAGAGATGTAGCGGTTAAGAGGGGGCTACTTCATTGCATAATGAATAAAATACGTGAAAATACATATCACCACGCAACGCTTGAAAATAACAACCGGCACTAAAATGTATTTTTCCAGAGAACACAAATTCTGGTCTAATCAGTCGGCTGCAACATCTTCAGGTCAAGATACTTTTGTCTGAAGTCAAATAAACGTGAATCTATATGAAGTAGTAATTTTATTTTTTCTGAACATCCATCATTAGATGCTCTCATTTTCAGATTTAACCTCACATTTTCCGGCGTTTTTAGGGTAGGGAACTTGATTAAGAACGTTGATTCTAACCAGTTCTAACGAGTGTACGTAAATCTGTTGGAGACATTGAATATAAAATGTTTGTACTCATGCGTCACAAGTTTCCAAAGAGAATTGTCTCGAGCGTTGCAAAGGTAACGCGAATCAGACACCCAAACGTGAATGGCAACCGCAAAACAACCAACGACAACCGTTACAGGCATAGTATATACAAACACAAAAATTCGACTCACGTTGATATTTGTGGCATGTTCCAAACACCATGAGTATTTGCTGTTAGTCGCTGTTAATCGCATACTTAAGATGCTCCGTATTCCCACAGAATTCATAGAAAGTCAATCACGTCAACATTTTGTTCCGCCATATTTATTTAAGCCCATGCAATTACGTAGGATATATGCGTATTATACATGAAGATCCGGGCATGTCAAATATGTCAATAAACACCACGTAAGCAAAGAGGATTGCAGTCTGCTAGAGAAATTTGAGAGTTGGTGAGCAATTGAGTGTCTGCCGTGGGTCACAATAGTCAATGCCAAGAGGTTCATGCTTCCTCAGGTTACAGTTAGCCAAGGGAAATGGTGGGTTTGTGCGAGATATAGCGCACAAATGCAACGGTTACAGAATCTGCTGGCATAGACTCTGCCGCTGATAACAGTCGCACTGTGACAGCTCTGAAGCGGGTTTAGCAAACCATATGTTATGCCATAACTGTCCAAAGTAGAAAGTTGTAGCAGAATAACTGCGTAGCAATTGGTTATTAACTAAGCCTATTTCTTTCAAACGTATTAACGGCCGAATCAGAAATGAACTACATTGCGTCTATGATGACTGGTATTTCTACTTACGCTATGTAGACAATATAAATTCTGTCTGATAAACGATAATGACTATACCCGGTGTTTACTGGGTGTATTCAGTGTTACACAGTTTCACTTGACATAAGCCACCATGGTAGAAGACATTAACATAAAACCACCTTGGAATGTTGTAGTGCTCTGTAGAACGCATGATTAATGTCGAAAATAAGTTCAGA
>JTDE01000714.1:0-19294 GCA_014338405.1 Paragonimus skrjabini miyazakii
TCAACAAATGGGGACCCTCATCTAAGTATGTCAGAAGCACAAATAAAGACCAGTCGTGGACTTCATGGAAAAGTTAACGAACGATAAACATGAATATAAATTGTGAAGAAATGAATTGTCTCAATTTTATGGTTACATTAAGAAAAATTGGACGGTGATTGTGTAGAAGTCGAGAAACGACTAAAGACTGTGTGTACCTCAATAAATGTTCGTACAGAAATCTAGTGAAAGATATAGAAATACATTTGGCGAGATCCGACAGTGATTTTTAACTGATGGGAATTTTTCTGAAAAACTTCCGCATGTTGTAAGATGCTTATAAATAATAAACCAAACGAACTGTCTAGGGGAATACCACTGATACAGATATTTGTTTCAAGGGTTTCACTAAGAGTACAGTCCTTCCACAACACACTAGGGAAACTGGTATTTGACAACACATCTGGTAGGAAAGTACACAAACCCTGATAACCTGACTTTCCGTATGGACAGAAAATTCAAAATTTGAACAAGAAACGAAAGTTTATACGCTTTGGTGAAATCGTCAGTGACATAAAGTAAGCACACCGTGTTTTTTGCTCAAAGTAATTCCCGGACACGTGACTCACAAAATTCAAGAGAGGGGTTAATTATGTACAGGAAGATAAAGGAAAGCATTCAGATAAGCGGCTGACCCACTTTGAATAGAAGCACTGGCCTTGAGTTTCGCTCCTATAAAAGCTCACCAGTAGGGAATATCTGCTTGTCTGAGCCGGAAGTTGTATATTCCGACCAGCCTGTTAACCACAACGCCAGTAATCTGACATTAGGCATGACCGATTAATCATATCTAAATTCTTAACCACAAGATTGCATGAATAGTGTCCAGCTTGCCCTATCACTTCGAAGAGAGAACAAACAAAATCACTCTGTTCTGTCTACTGATGAGCCCTAATAGGAAAGAAACTGGAGTTTAATATTCCGAAGTGGGCTGGCCGAAGTGTTCATCTGAACGCGAAGGCTGCGATCAAGTGTGAGTGGTGTTCAATCCCCGAATAGGTTTTTACCAAGAGTTATGTCACTACTCAATTCATAGAAACTGTGTTACGAAGACTAGAAGATTACAATTTCTTTCAAGTTTAGCCTCGAAAGCCATGTCTTGAAACTGCATAAGTATAAGCTGATGTGTACTGAATTTGGCACGCACTGAACATAGAATTTAAATGACCCCAGAAATACAGAGCAATAAATTCAGAATTCATTCCATGGGATTGTGACTACGCAGCACTTATCGATTTCCACATTCTTTCGCGCACACAAAGCTCAGCTGTAATGTTTGTACCACCCATGCAACCACATACCTGATGAACTGTTGAACGTGCAACGCTCGAACCCGGTCGAACTGGGCAAGTTGTACGGAAGGATATTAGGGTAAAGACACTATTTGATCTGTACACTTTTAAGCAGTATTTCTTTCAGCTGTCAACTATAGCAGTCGGTTTCTCTTCATCTCTATCCAACAAATATTTGGACTGGTTTTCCTCTCATTACGAGCTGTTGCCCATCTCTGACAAACACCACGTCGTTGTTGATAGTTAAGTGTGGTTTGGGGGTGGGGGTGGGGGGTTGAAACTTGTTCAGTGACAAAACGCGCCGAACAATTGTGTTGAATGGCGTGGACAAGAGCTAATTAACCATCCATTGTTGCCCACTTTCCGGTCTACGTGTCATGTGTTGAATGAATGAGGAGTACCGTTGATGTGATCGGGTCCAGTACATACTAAGCCAGGGTGAATCATTTCAGTGACCAGTGTCATCAACGGCTATAGACATATGACTGTTCCCGAAGGGCAACCAAGCTAGCGCACAATAGTTTGCACAATCAGTAAACTATTTTTCTCCCTATAATGAGCATTTAACTGGTTTGGTTGCAGTTTTCTGTCATAGCAACAGAAATGGATAGTTTTGTATTTTCTAAATAGTTGTGTAAACTAATCAGCAACTTAAATTTGCCGTTGTACTACATTTTTGGAATTAGTTAAACACAGGTACTGTCATCTCACCTAAAGGCTAGTTGATAAGAATGACTAATTTGTTCAGAGACAGAATATAAGCTGTACACGTATATATCGACACGTTCATATGCATTCACTAACATGCTATCATCATCAACCGAAGCAGTGGTTTGTTCTTTGAGCGCTCGTTTTTGGGTTCGAATGTTCACCCGAAAATTCATTCTGCTTACCGAGATCCGCAAAAGTAATTAACAGTATATATCACTTGGTGATGTAACTAAAGTATTCAAACTCTACAATCAAAAATAGCTCAAAGCATCGTGACACAATAATTCTAGATGCGGAACGCCACAGACTATCTAAGTGAAGACAATAGGCATACAAATTTTTTTATTGAGCTCACCATTAAATATTAGGTCTTATTACGATTGCTGGGTCAAAACAAGTTTGGTGATTTTGATAGTAAGCAGTACCAGAAAAAGTTGTTATATCCATCGGAAGCAGCTATTAAGGCCATATAGTCACTATTCATACCATAACTAACAGAGATTATGCGAACCCCATCCTGACCTGCAGAATTTTCACGAAGTTTCATGGTGTGCTAAAGTCCAGAGGGTGTAGATAGTAAATCAGCAGTATTTTGGTGTAATTGTTACTTTACCCGGTTGAGGTTGTAGGAGAACCGAACGATACACCCATCGCAAGACAAGTGTACATATGGCCAATGGTATCCTTAGATAACCTGGCAACTGACTATCATTTGCATTGAGAACCATTGTATGTTCATTCCACCGTCACCTTGGTTACACTGGCCGACATGGATGCCAGGCCGACAGGAAAGGGGAAACAGTGTTAGGCGGATGTATGTCATACTCGTATGAGTTCGATACTTTGTCCTTCTTGAGTTAAAATTATTGGTAATCAGATAATACAGTCTTATCTAATGTCTAATCTGAAACAGTATTATGCCGATGGACCAGACAGACTATTTAAAGATTGACTAAAGTCGTAATATATTTAAGAATGATGCATGCAAATTCGGTTCCTCAGATAAGAAGGCACTATTGATCGGTTTCTGCTCTTAATCTGTTTGTTAGAATCCATCCGGTGAGAATTTGACAGATTATGAAATTCGAATATATACAAAATCTGTGTATTCGAAAGCAGCCATTATTAACCAGTACGAGCAATGTAGAGGATATACTGTGAAGTCTATAAAATCCAATTTACGTGCTTCTAACAAAGTTACGATAATGACATAGCACATATCATATCTCGATTGATATTTGAAGTCAATAACTAAGTTTGCAATAAAGGCGTTAATATCACAGAAATTTAAAACAATGAAAATATATATAATCTCAACTACGGCGGTAGTCTTCTTTGAAGTCTGCAGAACGATAGGATTTACCACCAGAAATTATTCAAGCAATAAAACTAGGACAATATTTGATACCCAAAGCGAAAAAGAACGTCTTTAGCCTACAACAATGATTAAACTGATAGACAGTATGTAAGTAATCTGACATTTATGATGATGACGAGTTAGAACGGAAAGCTAGTTTTATTTTGATATTGTGCCACAAAAATGGACAAATGGTACATTCCAACTAGCAACACATGAAAAGAAGATATTGATAGGTCAGTACATTTTAATCCACAGTTTTGTACTCATGAGCGGAAAACCGAGTGTTGTAAGATATCTATTCATGAAAACGTCTTGCTAACACACAATCTAATGACTTCGTAACATGAAAGATGCACAGTCTGGAGACCATACGATGAGAAGACATTTTGTTCGAAACAGTATTCTACACGAGTTTCTCGTACAAAACTGAAATCACTGGCCAATCACCACTCCTCATCGGATCCGGTGTTCTACAAAGCATAGTTATGTCCTCTTTCATTTTCACTTCTTATCATATCCTTGCTAGTAGGCAATCACAAGTTTGTGATCAAATATCCACATTGTGTGATGCTGGATAACAAGCAACCTACTAGATTTTCTTATTCCGTCCTGGTGGACAGTATATCAAAGCTGGCAAGTTGGGCTGAGTCTTACAGTTTGTCTAAACAGATCTGAATGTGTGAACCTATTGTTTTCACTCATAGTAAGGAGCCAATATGAGAAACTCTCTAATGTCTGCCGTATTCTTTATACAGTTAATGAACTTTCAACCTGGCTGTTTTCTGTTGAATGTCTTGGAATCACTTTTGGCAAAAAATGACATAGTCAATTTCTGTTATCGATGTTTTTAGAAAAGTCAGAAAGCTTACTTTCTACGTTAGGCTTTTAAATTTATTTTATCATTCCTCACCGCACAGTCAATCGTTTTATAAAAGTTTTGTGTTCTTCTAGTGGAAGTATTGCTGACCTGTTCTTTTCCATGGATTGCTGTCAAATGACATTTCACTTTCGCCAGATCCCTAAAGCTTTTGTTCAGTTGTAGTGCCTTTCATTGTAAACAATTCTTGGACTTTTTATTGTCTCTGATCATTTCAAAATGGGCGAACAACTTTCAACACAAATCCTATTGGATGCAGACCACTTTTTGTATTCGGATCTCTCCAAGTGTGTTTCCACATCCTCCACTTGATCCCTATACAAACACTTATTTGCGCCTACCCGATCTTATGATTCTTTCGTTATTCTCTATTCGCTTCACTTTGTAAAGAAACGGAGCCTTCTTACTTTTAAATTAAACACAAAAGCAATTCGTTAGACTTCTTCACAACCACTATCGATTGCGACCAATTTCCTTAACCTGTCCTTCAGTTTCACACTTATACCAGTAGTTTATGACTTAGACACACTCATTTTAATACCCTGCATTGGTCAGAAATGTGATTATGTAAATAAGCTGAGATTTTACCTCTCGGGGTGCATAAAGCACTCTATTGATTTGACTTGATGTGATCTGACACGGCCCTAGGAAGATCCCTCACACACACCGTTTACCACTGAGAGAGTCGTATGCTCTCAACATGCGGACAAATTACTAAACCTTGATATCTTATTTTAGTATAAATTATTTTCATGTCCTCATGGGGAAGAACATATCGTGTGATAAAGACAAGGTGCCTGTTGGAGAGAACATCCAATAACAGCTGTTTTGGTTCACTTCAAAATAATAGTGCAACATCCTCAGTGTAATTTTGGTCCAACATTTCCACCATGATCGCTGTTGCTTCGACGTAGATCTTCGACACCATATGTGTACACCTGAACGATGCAAACTGTGACATCGCAGCTCCTACGAATGACATTTTCAATGGATTGAAATGCCGATGCGGTTACACCCAACATTCAATTGAAAAAAAAACCATTTTATTCCAATCGCAATGTACCTACAGCATTACTTACGAGTAGTGTAACAAATTTGCTAATTTTGAGAAGACTCAATTAAGGAAATCAGGATTACTGTTAGGCTCGAACCAGCGACGAATAACGGAATGCCCACAGGCAGCAAGCGCCTTACCAGCCAACCTAAGATGCTACGTTGGTAGAACAGAACTATTATATTTAAGATCGATTACTCGCTAAATCTTCTGTGTGATAACTAAACGGTCCAGAGGATTGACTGCCCGAACAAGATTTCTTAATAGTCCACGCTGAGAATCACCACCATCATTGTTGAACATTGAAGTGGTTTGGGTGGATTAGTAAACCATTGTATATTGAAGAAAGCTAGCACCTAGTGTGACATCAACAACACCATCATAAACAATAACTCAAATAACTTCAATGTAACAGTAACAATACAAGATGGATTATAAAATCAAACAAGTGTCAAACATTGTGACTTGAAAGATACTCAGTACAGATTAAGTGCACGGTGACCGACTCGGTTTCGACCACACAATATAGACTTGATCGAAATTTTCATGAAGTCCGTAATAGATTTCAAGAATCGTGAATTGTGATAAACCCGTGTAACTGATGGTCAGTTGTGGGTTGTGGCCTAGTGGCATGATGAATCGTCTGATCGGCGATTAGCATTTTTCATAACTGGTTTGTCTGGATATAAGCTCTCCTTTTACTCCATTTTGACTTATGTTCGTATTGTAAACCCTCCTAAACAATACGCTGGTTCGAGTTCGATAGAGTGGTGCGCTCGATAAAATCAGATTCTCGTCCCGGTAATCATTCACACGGAAATCTCGGTCCCGAATAGTACCGCGACTGTCCCATATTCGCTCCCAAGGTAAGCCAAAAGACGCGTTCAAAATAAGAGGCTTAGTTCCACTACAAAACGTGTGTGGCTGGGGCGACAAGTGCAAAGTATGTATAGGGCACGTCATGAACACACGTTCCCACCACATCATGAGAAAGAGTCAGGATCTCACATGTGCATAGCGGTATAAAAAGTCACAATCGATTTGAACAGTCCCGTTAGCTAGGACTGAATCAAGTGGTTTTTTCTTCCTTCTCACAACGGAGGCGCCCTGGGACGGTCACAGCGTGGGCGCCCTAACAGTTCGCTCATTTTCAGGTCAAATTGTGTCGACTGAGTTCATGCGTCCTACTTCATGTTTATGAGAATGTGATGACGTCAAATGCTTTCTGGGTGGTATGATGATCACTTCTGAGCCAGAATCCAACACAAGAGGATTTTAATCGACTCATCGTGGTCAGCCATGTTGAGCTAGCCAAAAAAGCGTCCCTGAGCGGTAGTTTTGGATAAGATAATCTAAATGAACTATTCTTCTTTTCAAATAATGGGCTGCATTTTGAAATTTCTGATGTGAAAGACAGTATTTAAACACACATTCTCTCGTCAACTGGATTTAGTTGTTAAACATTGTCGAACAACTTTTAAGACGTACAAACACACTGTATCTGGTGGCTGATCATACTTTGAATTTTGTGATATTCCTAAAACGTAAAACAGTGTTCCATTTCGACTGACTTAACCATGCTCAAACTACATAAACATAAACAAACACAATGGCTAGTTGAGACTTTAGGGTCAACCATTCAATGAGCTGACAAATGCAATAACAAAGACTCGTCGGTACCTGTCAATCTGTTGGGCCGAACCACTACGGTGAATGATTGTGGGCTTTGTATATGTTCACTTTTGAAATTTTCCCTCTGCAAAAGAATGTCGTCTCTTGTGATAGCTATGAAAAATATACTTCTCCCGATGACAATAGACAATTTTATGTTCTTGTTGTTGCCATGCTGCAATGAAACCAGCATCTGTTTTCATAACATACCCTACGGAAGAATTGATGGCTTCTCAATCAATAATCCACTAGGCCTGATTTCAGTTGACTTTTTCATGGTCGTGATAGAAAAACAGGCAACTGATATCATTTCGCAATTTTCCAACTACGGTTCCGATATAGACGACAATTTGTCCCTATTTCTTATGATCGACATTACAATGGACGATTTTACTGTGCCTCAATAATGTTTATACTAACCTCTTTGGAGCTATGGGGAAAATGCAAATGAATGGCTAACCTACCTGGACCCTATCGTTAATGGGAAAACAAAGGGTTAGTAAAACGCTATATTTATTGACAGCCAACAAGGTCTGTTCATCTCGTTAAATTTCATTCAATGTAGAATGTTCACTGTAATGTGCCCAATCTATACATCCAACGCAGAAATGCTCTGAATGAAACGAGGGAGGAACGGACACTGAGACTGTTCCATTGAAGCAAACACAGGCTCAAAGGCAATGAGAAAGATGAATTCATTAAGCATTCACTGCATATCTAGCTCCCCCTCAAAGTTGATACCGCGATGTAACGAACAACCCGACAAATTGTGTTCATTTAAATGGACTCAGAACACCGTCAAAGAGTTGGTCTTTAAACGGACGAACAAACTATCTGTGCTTCACATGAAAGAGATGGACCCGAATTAAATAACTTGTACGTATTTTTAAGAAAACACGAGGTAGAATACATAAGCTCAGTCGACACAATTTCACCTGGAAACGAACGAACATAAATCCAAAATGGAGTAAAAGGAGAGCCTATAACCAGACAAACCAGTTATGAAAAATGCTAATCGCCGATCAGACGATTCATCATGCCACTAGGCCACAACCCACAACTGACCATCAGTTACACGGGTTTATCACAATTCACGATTCTTGAAATCTATTACGGACTTCATGAAAATTTCGATCAAGTCTATATTGTGTGGTCAAAACCGAGTCGGTCACCGTGCGCTTAATCTGTACTGAGTATCTTTCAAGTCACAATGTTTGACACTTGTTTGATTTTATAATCCATCTTGTATTGTTACTGTTACATTGAAGTTATTTGAGTTATTGTTTATGATGGTGTTGTTGATCTCACATTAGGTGCTAACTCCCTCCATTGTTTGTCTATCAATTATTTTGGCGCTTTGGCGTGAAATTTAATAAGCGGATGTAAATGTGCTTCTGGTGTTTCTATTTCAGCCTATAAACGTAAGGTTTTACACTGGATGTATGGATGATTGCTTACACAGGTTTCTTTAACGCCTCCATTTTCGATTACGAAATAGTCATTCAGTGTATCGGGGAATATTCCGTTGTGTTAATAAGGAAGATTCAGCGAACTGCACACACTTCATGCATGGATGCAACTGATGATTCACAGTGGAACACGTATAGGTATTCCCGTCTGATAAGCGCAAAAGGGGGAACATTTTACACCGTGTTGTTATGGTTAGATTGAGTGAATTTTAAAGCACTGGTTTGGATTGACTTAGTTGTGAACAGTAACCCCGTATACCTAGCGTTTAGGTTCGAGCAACAGCATCTTGAAGTAAGATCTTTCCAGATTTTCAACCTATCGTGGTTGATTGAAGATTCAATTAGTCAAATTCATGTTTGTCTTTGTTAACGACGATTTTGACCTCTGTGTTTTCATCAAGGTTGTCGACAATCTTAAGAGAATAACATTTCTTATGATGTCCGGACTGCATTGTGCGATCGCTACAAAATGACTGAAGTACAATTCAATCATAATTCTTTTAGAAGAGCTTGTGCATTTCTCAGAAATATTGCATTACTTTGCGATTTATGGGAGTGTCCAATGTACGTTGCTATTTTACCATATATTCAAACTTTTGTTGACCAGGGCCTCCAAGTAAATTGTCAATTAGTTCAATATCTTACCAGTGCAGAGAGTGTTCCTCAGTTTAGTCACGCAGCAATAATATTCGTGGATCATTATTTGTAAGCAGTTTCTTTCGGAAACGCATTTTATAGCGGAGAAAAAAAATCACCGTATTGCTTAGATCTGGGCTGTCAGGTGGATGTTAAAAATAGCAAAACTTTTCTGGATTATGGCAGATCTGACATTATGACATGAGAATTTGCAAAACAGCGATGTAATATGTAAAATATAACAGATGTGATAACAGTACCCACCACCTCATTTTGATGTTAGTTCCTTTCGATAATCCTCATAGTTGTTAGAATCAAGTTGCTCATGTTCAGAAAATTCGTGGTCATGTTCCGATCAAAAAACTCATGGTACACTAGGTCCAACCGATAAGACTTCGAGAACTATTGAGTTTGCTTAAAATTGAATAACGTCGTTTACCAACTTAAAGAACATAGTTCAGTTTGGGTCCAGGAAGCGGCAACCGCCAAACGACCATTTCGGGTGATCAGCCTCTTTCAAGGCAAATTGGCAGTGAAAACTTGGGTGAACGGTTCACCGTCTTCATTGGTACATTAATTATTTGCTTTGTCAAAGGAATTTATTGTATTTTTCCGAAGTTTCAATTCTTCATCTACAGAAGCTGGTAATAAAGATCATGCCATTTATTCTAATGTACACTTTTGCTTAGTTCATTACGGTTTACTTTCACTCCAGTATGTATATATCACAGTGATATTGTATCACAGCTTACTTTATTATGCCATCACATAACTCGTGTGAAGCAATTTCACAGATTTTATCTATAAAATGTTAATTCAATGTGCGCTGTCACGTTCACCAAATGCAACTTGCAAGATCTTTTTGTGCATCTTTTGGATTTCTTTACTTCACGGTATCAATTCGGAATCATCGTAACGTCATATAGCACTTATACAGGATTTTACTCAGGTCATGTTTAGTGTGTAATTCAAAAGTTTTCTTGGTGTATTCATAGGATTTCAGATATAGTTTCACAAAGAAACAGTTTTAATCCAACTATGCTCGTGAGGTTCCAGGAGGAATCTTAAAGTAAGGTTAGTTTCAAGATACGCTCCAAAATGTTGTTATCTAAGAAGAAATGACTTGATTTTATACAGCTGTTTCTTCATTCTACTGAAGAACTTTAAGTCGTTAAAATTCAGATTCGTTAAATTGGGTAACTGCAACAAAATCTAGATGAAAACAGTGGGTTTCGTATGTAAACCTAGGTTTAAGTATAAGGTTTAATTAAGCTCTTAGTTTCGTATATTGCTGATAGTCCATTCGGCTGCGATGATAGCGCCCAGTGAAAATACACATCTCCATGACAAATCTGAAGGAACATCACCATAGTAGTTGGATGAAAGTATTCCAAACATTTCACACCAATAATTAAATGTTATCGAACAGGTGGCGTCAAAATTGTACACACAATTATTGATCACAGCGATGACAACGGTAATAACTGCAAACTGTTGCCGTAGATCTCTTTGAAGGGATATTTAACGAACAGTTTTCTTTATCATTTGTCAACTTGTCACTAAACTTAAAATGGAAGGTTACAATCAGCTAACATACCGAAGTGATCAAGATTATATTCGTGATGAGTAGTCGGGGATTTGGTTAATTTCATATTGAACAGCACTATTATCAAGGCTGAGCAGACGTGATGAAACTTGGTACCAAGAGTTAGGAAGAGGAGTGAATAGGAGTAGCTCCGCAGGAGGGATGGTGAACCGATGATCGGCTGACGTCTGGTCACTTGGTGTCACTACTGCTCGGACAGTAGCGTCGCACCGCTTTACGCGTCTGAGAAACGAGACACATGCCTGTGCGGCCACATAAATGAGTGAAAAGAGTTTGGTAATCACGTGAGTAACTGTGTGCAAGGATGGGTGCACCCTTGGGTTCTAATCAAATGACAACGAAGCGAGATCTGCGCGTTTGACCTTTGCCAAGGGGAATGCGGCGTGACCTGTGCTTGACAGACCAGGTGACTGACCTACTTACGCTTATACCCTCTGGGCTGTTGTGGAATCTGAGTGCACCGTTTAGGTGAACAAAACAAGTGGTTACATAGTGTGATAGAGATCGTCGCTAAAACTCGTTTTTTGGTTGCCTTGTCCTAGCCGACTAGACCAACGGAACTGCTTTATGCAGGATCACCAGATTAATGCTCCCGAAATAGCAAAACACAAATGCACCAGTAATTCATTTCTCAACCGCGGTTCTGATCCAAGTGGAGCAACGTTCTCGAATCTAGTTAGCAGGCGTCTGAGTGTTAAGCCATTACCCTGTGCAGTATTACAACACGTAAATCTATCCACCCACATTGACGAATCGTGAATAGATAGCTTGAGGAGAATTCAGAGGAACCTAGCCAGCTAGCAGGTGAAGCGTTGATTGTACTGGCCACTGAAGGAAGCATTGTAAAATGCATGAGTGATAACTCGGTTCAGTGTTAGACTCATTTTCAGAACTAGTCCAAAAAATGAAGCCGCATTTTCGTTGACACTATTCAAACATGAGACCCCCAAGGTCGTCGATATAACAACCGTCCACAGAGAACGCTCTGCAGAAAAAATAGCAATGAGTCAAGATGATAAACCATCAACAGTATGATGACGGTGTGTAGATAGCACTTGTGATTACTAAACAGAATCGACTGAACACATTACGTAAGTCGGATCGGCCGCATAATCAACCAGTGAGTGAGACTGGAATTTAATGAGGTCCGGCCACCAATTTTTGATTGTGAGGCCCCTAACGTAAAATAGGACATTAACTTCAGTAATGCAGACGCATAGATAATTGTTAATTACAAATGTTCTCAACCTAAACAGGTTCTTGTGGGCACGGGGAATCCAACGAAGTCATCCTGTATTTTCGGACTCAGTCGATTACAGAGTTTCACAGACAGAACTAATGTTTGCGGGTTTATAAATGCCAACAAGGAAGCTTAATGAGTTCATTACTCAGGTTCTGATGGGACTGTGTGGAACCGCTGTTTATGTACTTAGGTACAGACGTTGGAATCTACTGATAGGGCTATTGAACGGGATAAGTGTACATGAATGTTTTTTAAAAAGGGTCACACAGCACACAATCTTCGAAGGTCCCAACAATCTCTTGTCAGTTTACAGAAGGCATAATGGCTAACACTGAACAATATTCAAGATTGTTCACAAGCTTATATTCGTCAGGCTAGGTGAGACAACAGAACCGGAACGTAAGAAGGGAATAGTAGGAATGTGTACGAAACCCACAATCAATATGAAGATAACGGTCGGAGATTCTACATTGGCTGACTATACGCTGAACAAATATCACTTGATGTGGGAAATGGAGACGTAATCCGGGGATGGGTCCAAACCACACGAGAATACTCCTTCACAAAGGTCGCTGAAGCCATAAGTACGCAGTTCCATAGGCTGGCACAGGAGGGTGAATTAAGCTTAATTGTATAATTTTATCTTTGTGTTGATCAGGAGCGTTGGTTAGCAATGCACATGGATTTCACGGCTGCAATCTGACTGACACATGGCTAGCGGTCTTATGTCAGTGAAGATTATTTGTACTTATAACTGGATTAGGTGACCTATTCAGTAAACCTAGACTACTATTTTCCGTCTGTCTCATTCAAAGTCAGTTGGCTGTTCGATAAATCCATCCGATTAGTTCTACTGATTTCACTTATGCTTTAGTTTTGTAGTGCTCTTGATACGTCATGATCAACAGGTCTATCCGCCATTCGTTCAATAGTTCGAAGGTGGTTTTGATCTGGCTCCATTTCCATGTGACTCATGACCTGTTACTTTTCATTCTACTTAGACACTTGCCTAGCCTACTTAAAATACCACCGACCTTGTAACTGGTCCACCAGTTCCGAATATTAGCTTATATAACGAAAGATGTTTTATCAATATACAAAACTGAGGATTGTTCAAAAGTTGTTCCCAAGGTCTTTGGCTTTCCATTAGAGTCGGAGAAATACTTGATTAAGCAGTGTAATTACATTTCATGAACGAAAACTGCGCCGTCAATTCTAATAGCTTACAGAGGGAGTAAAACGTTGTTGTTAAGATATTTAGGTGACAGACACGGAACAATAGGCAACGAACTTACGGTAGGACAAGAGTATGTTTCTTTGATCAAGAGTGGCCGTTTAAAACTCTGACAGTAAAATATATTAGGAGCTTTTAAGTGTGTATGTCAGCCAATCTAGGAACTGTGTGTGGTGAAACAAATAAAACTTTTCAAATCTTTCAAAGTCACGCGAATTAAACCCGTGTTTAGATATTTCACTGAATGTAACATGAACGAAAAACTTTCAATCCATTCAAGCTTCTTTAGTAGAATGTCCTGTCAAAAGAGTCATAGTACTTGCTAGTAATGTTGCATGTCACGTCAGCGTGACAAACTGAAATTAATTAGAGGTGTTTCACGAGTAAAGTGAAGAACAGGTTGGGTGAAGAAACGTCATATGAAAGACAACGGTATTATACATCTCGTTTGAAAAGTTGTGACCAAGATAAGCGCAAATGAATGAAGTACTTACATCACATTTCTTTCATGAAGTAACTACAACGATCTAAGTATCACATGTACAATATACGGGTCAATAAAACAATATCTCATATTCCGCAGTACCCGTCAAAATTGAGATGACTAAGTGGGCGAAACAATCAGACACACCGATTTTAGAACGGGTTAGATTTTAAGACCACCGGCAGAATTCTCTAACGCTTGTAACAATTTGTCTCTACTCGAAGGATGCTGATCAGAGTTGAACATCATCCCGGTGTTGTTTGATAAGTAGGATAACGCAAAACAAATGTTCGAACGTATGAAAACCTAACAGCACGGAAACTTTCTCTCTGCAGCTAATAGGCTATGCTAAAACGAGGTCAGCTCTAGAAGTGCGTGGTTACGAGTTCAGGTTACGTTCTGCAGCGAATAAATTCTGCCACTAACCATCTTTTCTGACCTAAAACAACGTGTGGCGATCAACAGTCATTTTCGTCGTAAGCAGCCAACCAGAACCTTTATCAGCAGTCAGATTCACATAGTTTTTATAGGTATCAGGTTCAGTTGAATACACGAGACACCTTGCAATCTAGATGATTTTATTAATCCGGATAATGCTTTCATAGAAGTTCATGAATTATAAACAACCGTTTAGGGAATATGTTCTGTTATGTTTCACGACTTCATTTCCTCCACCTTCTTACGCAACACTTTCTTAGTTTTTGCATTAATTTCATCATTCACAGCAATTCCACTGGATTTCAACTCACACTCAAACGAGCCTGATTTAATGTCACTGATCGGACTGAAATTGGCTTTGGAGAAGCAAAACCAAGCTGTTGCCTCCAACACAGGAATCATCAATTTACTGAGCTCGAATGTTTCTGACAACGTGACGGAAATGATTGAAGCACATTCCTTAACTCACATTCATGTTCAATTACAAGACCATGGTGAGCACTTTGTGTTATCTTGTGAGGTTGAATCCGGTAAACCGAATCACAGTGTCCACATCGTTTGTCCCATGATGTCACCTAGATGTTTTGAAAACTGCAAGCGTATTTGTGAACCAACCGGTTGTCAGTTGGAGCCAAGTTTGCGCAGAGTAAATTGTATCCATCATCCTCAAGGGATAAAAGGTCAAATTAACATTCGCCGCTTTGAATATTGGATTGATAAGTACGATAGAAACATTACTGGTATATGGTCTTGTGACCATGCAAACATCAAAAGTAACCCAATAGAAGTACTAGCCATGGTTCGAACCCCGACCACAACAACCACAACTACAACTATGAAAACCACAGTTACAAGTTCTACATCAACGTCTTCGATGCTTGCCCGACTTGCGACCAAAGAAGCCACAACTGAACGATCCGGTGTTAGAAGTGTGATGGTTGTGAAACTTCCTGTTCCCGACACCCACCATGGATTAGACGTTAGCTCACCTCCACGATCTGACTTTTCCTCTCACAGTTCGCAATTTTATCCCACATCACTCGAGAACCGAAATTTCGTCGGCTCCGAAAATATCACTCCAGTTTTGAGAGAGGAGGAGCGTGAGGCGAGCTTCGATTCGCAGTTCGAAACATTTCTGAGTGAGTAAATTTTATTGGAATTTTTCACAAAACATGAACACAACTCATGTGGACTGTTCTATGGCATACGTGAGGCTAATCATTAGGGCAGTCTGAATCCAGTTTAATACCAGAAATGGCACGAAGGTTTATGAATTACGAGGAAAAATATATTCACTTTAACTCACTTTGATTTTTTATCCCAGTGAATTTCCTTCGGAATTGAAAGAAATATCGTTGGTGTATGTCTAATCTTTCCAGTCTTCTGTAGAAAACTTCCTGATTGGAAGTTCGATTTTATGTTCAAGACAATGGGTTACTAATAAATGTACTGTTGAACAAGAACAACCAAACAGCTGACCACTTCGGTAAGAATGAATGAATATGATAAAATATACTGACGGATGTCGTGTAATAAGGTCACAATAACAGATGAAACTGTACCACGATATGATCACACTGTCCACACGTATGCGTTTACAGTGCAATGGAAATAGGAAATGTATCGGGTTGATTATACGCATCGATATTTCTCTGTTTTCTATTTTCACTTACCAATGAAATATCAAGGGATGTCTACCTATAGTTTCAAAGTACACTGCTGTTTGTTGGAAGATCGGGTACTAGACATCTGACGTGATCATCGGATCGGTATCAACTGAGGCTATTTACAAACGGGCAGTGGAAACCACAGTTTAGGTTGATGCTTGGTTTGAATACTCTGACAAACCTATCAACGTTATCTTCATACCTTATCTGTTGATTCTGTATATTAGGCCCACAGATTGCTGTTTTGCAACATTAACCAATTATTTCAGCTAACTATCGCAAACCCCATATAGCTTACTAAGGCAGGTGAAATCTCGTAGTTGTATCCCTTTGAAAGGCTGTTATTTTAAGTCGTTCACGTAAAATCTGAGTAGCTTTTGCTGAGAAAGAATGCGTATTTCTACAGTTTTGTCAACTCAACATCTTTTCTAAGTATCTTGTCATTCAGTTTTGTCTCTTTTTCACGGGTTGTACGAATCAGGCTACAGCTCTCGAGGCTATCTACTGTACTATTATATATTACCGTTTGTCAGCCGTGAAAACACATTTTAGGACAAGTTCACTATAATTAGAAAGTTGTTCTTCGTAAACAAGTTGTTACGCGGTGTTTCCAATTCGTTTAGTGTTATTTAAAATTTTCTGCTTTCTATATAATGCCGAACCATTCCAAATTCTATTCACCGACAGAAATGAAGTAGAATTACACATACAGTGATTCTAGTTAACGTGACCTTTTCTCAGACATAAAGTTTTGTGTAGAGATTTGTTTCCAGTATTCATATGAGACCTGCCTGTCATCGGTTTCAACCAGTAACAAGTTAACTGTCATCACAAGAAGGGTTAGCTTGTCGCAATCTGGAATGTTGTCAATTCGGTACTCACTTGTTCACCTTGTAAAATCAGTTCAATGCACAAACCTAATTTTCAGTATTTCAACGAATCAAGTATATTTCTACAAAAATATGTTCAGGAAAACCACCATTTTAGGTAGGTTGTTTTCCTGTGTGGCCCAAAAAGTGAATCTGTTAGGTATTCATTACGTGCGTCAGTGGCCCAGTGTAGCGCTTACGAAACACACCGCTCGTGTGTGTATTTCCCGAGTTCACATCCACATTGAGGGACTGCGTATGAATAACTGAACACGTCTGACTGTCAAGTGAGGGCTCAACACTGTCCTAGTCTTATAGCTTGGAAGTGGTACGCTTATGTTTTACTCAGTTCGACTAACCTGATTGATATCTTGCATCAGGATGAGTGCAGAAAAGTCGAAACCAGAACATTCAGTGTGAAAAATTCAGGCCTAGTTAAAATCAAAGGGAATGAACATTTACCCCCACGTTCTATTCTGATAGGTAGTGTGGGATTTTCGATGGTCTAGAAAGATCATTTACATCTGACCACAACTTTTGCTTCCAATTAGCCACTTTTAAAGAGCAGAACCAGACTGAAATTAAACATTTGTTAAAGTTCACCTGAGTTATATATCTTCGGCACAACCGACTTCCGGATTTATCGTTGACTAAAGTGTTTGTGGAACTTTGTCGAATATTCCGAGTGGACTGTCTGATTTCAACTTGACATGAAATCAACGTTGTAAGGTTCACGGTGGTTAATTTTTTCCTATACCGGTATAAAGCTGATGGTGAGAAGTTGAGTGTAGCCACTGGCCCAAATCACAATGTGCGAAACAGTTTTCTATGCAATGATTATGAGGTTAGAAAGAGACCGCCAGGATCGAACAAGCCTAGTCGTTCAACCATGAGGCCGAGCAAAATCATAAAACCAGCTTGTAGAGTTCAGTTTACCGTCTGCTACACCAAGAGATCCCTGTCGACTTCGGAGCTAACTGTGGTCAACTACAAGTGGGCCAATGATTTTTCAGAGTATGTTATCTGTTAAACATAACATTCTCTTTTTAAAACAATAACTGTTGACTCATCCGGCCTATGAACTGAAACAGCCAAGGAGATGGCAATTAATTGCTCATGGTTAGTCAAACAATATTACTGTGTGACTGAGTCTCCTGTACAACATGGACAATTAATGGAAAGAAGTGGTGCAGATCGCAGGAAGATCTTGTAGATGTCCTATCACTTCCAGTTGAAAGTTAGTTGCTTGTTTGTGTTGTTTGGCATGTGACGTTGTTTGACTGAGTTCAACGAAGGTTGCACAGTAATCTTTGTAGTTTCGTGAATTTTCCTCTCATGTTGTTCTGGCAATGATTGCTCAGTTTCGCTTACTTATCTACCACTGTTGAAGCTCATTACAACTGACCGTTTTCACGGTTCATTCCAAGCCAGTCAAAAAATATTTTTAAAATCTGACGTGGTCTCAGGTGCGCCACATACTTACCATTAAGAAAGTTAAAGGTCTGGTTATCGGCATGGCGGAAACTGGACAAATTTGCAGCTCACAGGTCAGCACTTTTGTTCGGTCATTCAACATAACCAACAACCGTTGCGATAAGCCGGTTGAAGTTCATGAACATTTTGAAATTAAAATGGATCATCGCGTTCCGTGCTGCTTTAACTAGATGTGTGGTAGTTTACGTTCTACCAAACGATTGAAAGGTCGTTTGTATCATTCTCCATTTGGAATTTACGACTAACATCATGGCATATTTTCTTTTCGAATTTATTCTATGGGATACTGAACGATAGATTATGTTCATCTCGTTTTGTACATGAGATGTTTAGAAATATGCAAAAGATAATGAATCAGAAAGCAACTAGAGACTAAGATTCTAAGACCTAAAACCTTTTGCAAATACAAGTTCTAGTTACTTTTAGAGTATAAGAGAACTGGCAAAGCTAAAAGAATTTAAGAATGTTGTGGTAATAATAAGCATAAACCCAAATTCGAGTTGTCTTCACAATGCCCATTGACATATCGATTTCCATCACATGAACCATTTTCATAAGAAACCTTGTGATTTCAACAGAGTGCAGATAGTTTTGAACAGCCATTTCTCTGGCCATTTTACAAAACGAGCAAAATGAATGACCTCCCCTAGCGTTCATCTGAATTAAGTCATCAGTTTTTTGAACATCATAGAGAGAGCATTGTATTAGTAAACCACATCAAGTTGAACTGTTGTTCAAACTTGAAATAATGAATAACAATGCAACGAGTGAAAGAGGCAAGTGTGTTGACTAACATGGAGCGTTAGTATAAGAAATGTTGAATTTCGACGTAATTATAGTTTGCCTGCTGTCGAACAGAAATGGCGACATTTATCAATAAACTATCATTAGTGAACCTGGACTGAGGAACTCGCAGCTGATCTGTACAGCATGAATTTTGATAGGTCGCTATACAGAAGACACGGTGATTCCGTCACTCATTGGAATATCTAAGCGCGTCTGAGGAATACGGTTAAAGCTCACAGCAGTTGTATCACGTACAACATGAAGGATTGAACGGGTCATCAGTGAAAGAAATGGGGCTAGCGGGAGTGGGTTAAAATGCCCAGATCTACAAATGATGTTGTGAAACGGAGGTACAAAACCAACT
>JTDE01000714.1:27474-61620 GCA_014338405.1 Paragonimus skrjabini miyazakii
TTTCTCTTCTACCAATCTATTTAACACTTACAATAATGATGCAGAATACCTGTAAACATTGAGTAAAATCATCCATGTGATGGCCGACGACAGCAAAATGTCATTAGTTTGTCATCTTTTTGATGCTTATGTAATATGCTTATGTGAACTACTGATTATCACATCGGCATTCTGTTTATACGACTAAAATTCTGCACTTAAATTTTCAGTGGACAAGGAAACGAGGTTATCGGGATCATCTTTTTCTATTTGCATGGAAATGATTCCATATCTATCAGGTCAGACAGGCAGTCGATAGTTTCTCTTAAACGTACAATATGCAGCAGCGGTTGAATAGGATTCTTTGTGGTCTGTCTGACACATTCATGAATAACTAATTTCGTTTTCAACTCGAGTTAAGTAATAGAAAGTGAGTTTGCTGAACGTCATTCACCGACGAATGCGTTAATGAATACCTCGATCATTTTAGTATGCACTTCTTTATTCGAGCGTCTTGTTTTAGTCCTATTCTCCCTACGACAAATTTTCCGTAGGTGCGGGAAACTTGTTAGTTGTAGTGGGTGCTAGATAACAGCCGCGTCTGCTGTTGTCCAGAATTGGGGGTAAGTTAGATCTCTTTGATGGCAAATCAGGCTTTGCTGTATTGTAAGTGCGTTTCAATATCACAGTGATCTTCTTGCTGAATGTGCTCATCAGGTATCCACTTTGAGGAAGAGGCTGGTATAAACGGCTCACTTCTCACATGAACGAAATGTAAGATGAGGCTGTTTTGTTGTACTTTCAAAGGAAAGGCACTGTGGTGTTAAAAAGTGGTGTATCATACAACGTAGCATACTGTGCTGACGTTCTATAATACACTTCTGAATGGTGTCTTATTTCGACAGCTGGCAATTGCGTCACTGATACACTGTTTGCATGGCATTAATTCAACCGACGCTCGACTGATGAGTAGCCCAATCATAATCATAAACACTCAGGCTAGAACAGATTGAGATAAAGTTCCCATGCCTAAAGCTAAATTCTTTGACGGATGGTAATTAATCACTCTTTGGGTCAAATGCTACTTAAGACCCCATTACACGGTATCACTATTAATTTGAATCTATCAAGGCGATAAAACTGTAGATACTAACTGCTATGCCTAATCCAAAACATTGTCAAGTTTCTATTTACTCACTTATCATTATAACAGAAACTTCAAAACCAGCTAAAACTTACGGTCGGTCCAATTTTGCGAGAAACATTTGGTTTGAATTGCGCCATTTTAGAGTTGAGAAGGTTCATATCTCTTTACCATGGTTGGCATCTGGATTTTGCCCATTTACTTGTGGGATGGGTGTTCGAACCGTTTCACTAGTGAGCACTTCGTGGATATACTAGAATTATCGTAATAAGCTCCTGAAACACGACTGCTTACGAGTAGTGTCTCTGTTACCTGATCGTCTCGACAAGAGACAAGCTCACTTTAGATTAAAATCTTGAGTTGAGAACCTCTTTGTTAAGTAAAACCACTAACCTAATTGAACCTTCTGATCAATATTTTTTTGGTCAACGTAAGCAGTATGTAAATATCGGTAAACAAAATCTCAGACTGTTCATTAAGACTCACTTGGCTGAGTACTGCAGTTTAAAATGAGTGGGTGTCAATGTCGGCAGTTTTAATGTTGTGACTGCACATTCATATTATGCCAAACGATCCACGATTGCTTAAAAGTATTGAAAAGGGTGGTGATATCTTTCTCAGGTATGACCATTTAACTCAGCTCATCTGACAAATACAGCTGTCTTCTATGATGTGAGACTGCTTTAGGTTTCAGGTTATCATACATTTAGGTTTCAGAAGCCTGCTGTATGAAAGTGCGCACCGTATGCAAAAGGTCAAGACCTTCTACATCATTGCAATTCGGCATGACGTTGCGACAAAATTCCGGACTATATCGCCATATAATCATTCACCAATAACGGTTGTTTATTTTCAGTTCTTCTGCTTCCTGGAGACACATACGAAGTGATAAATCAGATAACTGGATATCTTTTAATGCAAACGATCAGTTTGCCCCGAACATGCAATACTTTTCGGTTTCACTGGTTAAGTAGATTGACCTAAGTACCCAATGATACACACGATCAGTAAAGTTTTGACAAACTTTTAATGTGAAATCCAAACTGCGTGTCGTTTGAAACTTCGTGTTTTCGCCAAATACGTCAATAACGGGTTGTGGTTCATTCCAAGAAGCTCTTTGCTACTAGAGTCATATGTAAAATTACCCCAAATCAATGGTTCACTAACAATTGGATGAGTGTTTAATGTTTATCTGAGTCAAATGGATCCAATCATCGCTTGTATACAAAACTAACGGGTGGAAACAATCTGTTAACCGCCAAGTGTAAGTCGATTTGGTATACTCAACAACTCTTTTTCATTTGGGAAGCATCACAGGATCTAAAACAATTTATGTGTTGAAAAAAGCATATTTAACCTTCCTTCGCTGCATCTCAGCTACCCAGCACAATCTTTGTCTAATTTAGCTCGGACTGTCGTCGTGCTGACGCGCATCCGTGATGACTAAGCTACGACCACATTTTCCACGTTTCTGTAGCCTCCCTGTCGAGTTTCGGAATGACAAGAGTAAAAACAGGTGACGATTTGCCAACGCATGTTTTTGACAGAACGCAGGTGGGAGGAACGTGTTAAAAGTTGTACCGCATGTCTAGCACATTGTAATTTCGCGTCTCCACTGAACGCTGGAAAGAAGGATACAAGGAGTGTTTACTACATGTTTGTTCGTGAAGTTTGTTGAAACATCCTACTACGTTTGCACAACACTAATTGATAAACGCCTCCAAACGCACGGGATGAGTATGTGGTTTTGCCACAATATGAATGTTTTTCATTCACATGTTTACACGTGAATGTCCGTTGGGACTCCGGATAAAAATGAGAAAATTGTATCCTCGAACAGTTAATTAATTGATTTTGGATGTGATTTCACCAGTTTTATTAGATAGCGATGAATTGCTCTGCTGTCTTTTTTATTAAAGTTTAAAATTAATGCATACCGAACATTCAACTTACTCGTTAAAGTGTTATGGGTTTGTGCAAATTATTCATAAACCTGTCGATTTGTTGTCTGGCAAAGAAATATATTCGGACAACTATATCAGTACTGCTTATAAAAAGCACATGTGTGCAGGTGGAAGTATCAAGGAAAATTTACTGGTTATGGCTAGAAATTTTTAAATTTCCTCTTTGTTAGCAGAGTATTCATTGATTTCGACATCGTAAACTTCTGGCAAAGAAAAACGCGAACCCCAAACATCGAGAAAACGAAGAAACTACTCTTTTCTCCACAAACATAATGAATGCGATTTATTAACGTAATCAGTGAGTGAGAACGTTTTTCGAATGTTTGAAAACTACCAATAAAATCACAGGATAATGTAATTTCGTAAACAACGCTGTTGAAAAAAGTTACCCATAATGGTTAAAACGCTATGTTATAACTAATTAGCAAAAGTTGTGTTTTGCTCAATCCATCAATCAAAAGTTTAAACAAGGCGCATTCGTAACTAGTTTGGTATGGATGTTTCACAGAATTTATAAAACAAAAAAACTGTGGGGTTAATGACTATTTATGAAATCCAGGTGCCAACACCATCAGGCTTCGTCTATGCAGACTGAAATTACTCCTCATTATACACGTTCGCAAGAACTGAGGAGGGCGTTAGGCTCCGTAAATTTACAGTTGTCGTGGAGATTTGGGAACCTTCAATAGACATAAAACAGTGGTATCGTTGGAACAAAAGTAGAACTGCGGCCATAAATCTTGTATAAGTAATTGTGAAACTGCTCAAAGTCAACCAATGTGCTCAATCGTGACGGCCTTTTTTGGCCATGGATTAAACCATTTTTTAATTTTAAACCAATGTACTATACCACTATACTGTACGCTGTTTATTAAACTTAAAGCTAGTTGTTTCGAAATAATAATAGCACTATTCTATAATCCTGAGTAAGTATCATTGCATGATACACAGATGTTGAAAGGTGACAAATTTCTACTTACTCCTTAACTTTTACTACTGCGAAGAGACTAAATATCCAGTACTTGGTTAATGTCTGAATGACGAAGATGTTAACGATGCTAATTTTTCTCAGTTTTTTGACAAGACGATAGCGTTATGGCTATTTATTGTCGGTGTCGTTGTGTTCTGAATGACCGGTTCGTTATTGTCTTCTACGAAATTGCTTCAGGCAGTTCAGGTGATTAAGTATGACATACTTTGCAGTTAACTGATTACTCATCGTATCATATGAACAGACGTGTGGTAGAAGCCAACTACTGTTTTGATTGGCTGCCAATGACTGACACCAGTTTGTGTGTGAGCGTCGATTGGCTGTACGTTCTTCCATGGGGAAACTGCTTCAGTTTGATTTTTTGCTAACGTTTATTAGGTATTTTTATTCATGGATGCAGTCAGTGTCCTTATGTAGAGTGCTTTCGTAGAGCGTGTAAATGTCTAAGTAGCGGTAGTGTATGTAGTCCTAAAGGTGACGGCGGTACCCGGTTGATGTTGCCTTGATCGTGAGTACCATACAATTTACGCTGTTTGTTATATGTGGGTCAAGACAGTGGCTGCGATGGAGGACACCGTGTCAGACTGGTTCGGCCCCCGGTATTTGTTTGAATTTTGGAAAAAGTCCGTAGATTACGTCTGTTGCTGAAAACGTATAAGCTTTATGCTTCTGCTACTAGGAACAGATGACTATTGTGAAATGGCAGACACGCCCATAAGTTGAACAAAACTGCTTTGGCGAGGGTATTTCAGTTGAAGGTCTGCTCTAGCGATCTTCACTTCGCACCGAAAGGTTTAATGATATAGGGTCTGCTTTGATACACGTATCATTTCTGTTACAACGAGGTTTTGAGGATGTACTAGCATTGAGGCAGTTTAACTATGTCTGTTTCTCTCTGAATGAATTTGCTAAGGAATTCAGTAGGATAGCACTGTCAATAGGCACAGCCAACGTGTTATTTGGTTAATTTTACAGCAAAATAGTAACTTCTATGTTATCGAACTACAATTCTATATACCATTGTGGCTCTGAATAAGTCATTGGGTAAATCATTGTGAATAGGAATGATAAAAATGGTGTTTTACCCAATACACTTCAATTAACATCCTTTGCCAGCACTCATATGGAAGAACTCAGTCAGAAAAGATGTTTCACTTCAGTTGATTTAGTAAGTTTGAACAATCGTATGCGGTGTGTTGTGGTAAAGAAAAATATCCAGAAGGGGACGACACTCACATGTACTGTCTGACTGGAAGAATAACCCGCTAAATGGGTTCAGACGGACAGTCAAATTACCGCTGCATACATGTACGATCATGAAGAGATGATATATGATTTAGGAACCAGGGTTGTCTTGACTGTCACGAAGTTTGTTGGGCGTTTGTGAATTAACGTAACTTTGATTTTACGGCACGCTGGACTAGTGAACTAAAAACACTATCCGTGCAAAAGGTCAAACCTGTAATTTACGTATGGTACGTTACTTACTCTAAATCTCAAAAGGAGGTTGAATTGTCATTTGACGGGTGAGTGAATATGCCATTACACACACGTGAAAGCATTGACTGGAGACTGGGTCTAAGTGAAATAGTGTACCCATCCATTGGGATGGTGACCAACAAACAATAAAGTTTGAACTGTAACCAATTATGCCATGTTTACAGTAAACTATGGTAATAAGGCATTAATGTATAGACAACTGCGACACTATGATTTGCAATTTTCGTTACACAAACTTCTTCCCGTCTGGAGGATGTGAAGCCGAAAGCGGAAACTAATCGATAACTGATAGGAGAGAATATTCTGGCAGTTTTATCGAGCAAAGAATAAGCTATTTTTTGGAATAAGGGAAGCTGGTTATTTTAAGCTGAAAACTGAAGTTGGTTAAACAGTCATGAGGTAGAGGAATTTGCTATGTAAACAGATAAGTCTAATGTCAGTAGATGAAGAAATTTGTTTGCAAATTTCTTACCGGCGCCTCGAAGCTTTTGTACAATTTGATGACAAATATAACTGTTGAATACCTCTCATTTTCACTGCACAACAATTTTAAAATGTTTCCAAAAGAAGGCCTGCAAAACCCAAAAGTATAATTCTGCCTGTTTTATCAGCGTTCAGTCAATATAGACTCGGCAAGGGCCAGTGGCTTCGAACTGTGAATGCGTGCCAATACGTTGAGCAATTCAATTGGATCAAACTGGTGCCCTGTTTTCATGTGGTTTCTAATAATTGACCACGCGAGAGTTCCGGCAAGGAATTAACCAATTTTAGTGTTATCATTTTTCAACTATTTTATGACTTGTTCTGCCACTCTGTGATCTGTTCTATCTGTGTAAACGTCACTGCAGCTGTAAGCGAACTGGTAGATAACGTGTGAAGCAGAATGTGTAGACTAACTGCGTTCGTAAGTACGTAGAGCTGACTGTTTGGTGGTTCGAATCGAGCGTAATTGGGTGGTCACACAAGTATGACATAGAGCAGACATCAATTCATGCCTGATTTCGTTTACCAGATGGTCCTCTCAGAAGTGCGGGAGTAAAAATATATCTTTATTTCAGGATGTTTGAAATGACTCGTTGCACCTGTTCAACACGGTATGAATGACAACAAAAGTTTCAGAGTATCCATTGGTCCCTAGTTTTTTTCTCAGCATACCTTATACTGCTTGTAGATTATTAAGCGTTAAGATGCTTCGCTTTATGAATTATGTAAGGGACTAAACCGGGCTTGTATGTTATTGGGGCAAACCTGGAGAACTCAAGATATTTTCCACCCCATGTTGATTTACGATTAACCGATCGCTGTAATATCCCATTCTCACCTCAGGTGATGAGTCCGTCCAAGAAAGCTAAACTATTGTTTGATTCAGTTTTCCGTGAGACATGGCTAACTTTGGGTGGATGAAGTTAAGACGATAGAAACAAATCAGAATGTTCCATCTTCATAAAAATTAAATATGTTCAACATACAGTTTATACAATATGTCTTTGGTATTACTATGTGAGAATTGTCGTTCGACCATCCGCAGGAAGATGACTTAACGGCTGGGGAATAATTGACCAGAACTTCACATAGTTTATCAGCGAGGCACCAGAATTCACCCGAGAAAGTGATTTCTAGAGTTCAGTAAAAGGCAATAGAACTAACATCTTCGTGTGAAACTAGATGAAGGTATCATACACAAAATTTGTGGTCGCAGAATAAAAAAGCGTTGAAATACGGTGACAGTGTTATGTGAAATAATGCTCAGGCAAATTCTTCCAATCTTCCCAAGAGCACATATTAAGTTTGGATTTTTAATATGAGCCGTTCAAAAAAGGAACGGATTAATGAAAACCTTTGTACGACAAAAGAAACGTCGACCTTAGGCAAAATAAAGATCTGTAACATTGCCTTACCAATGACGGGTCATCCAATACAGTTTTGGTGATTGTCTTTTGTCCAATGTGAGATGATCACTAGGATCATGTACTAAATGTTGCCATTATTGTGACTCACCTTTTACTGTGTTACACCTTTTACTGAAAGATGAGAACTACTGATACAAACAGAGGCGTTCATCAAGACTCTATCTATCGATTTGATACCAGGTATTAATAAACTGTTGAATAATGAAAGTGAACAGCTGAAAAGTCCAAAGTAAAACTGACACTGATTTGAAGAAAGCACAGTGATATATTGTAAAGAAATGTAATGCCTTACAACTGCTAAACCTGCTTAGTTGATTAACAGGGGGTTTAGACAGAGCGTTAGTTGGATATTTGCAATCGTTTCGCAGAGCGAACCTTCGAACGTTTACAGCTGCCACTTAAAATTCTGTATGTGAAGATCTTCGAAACGACTGTCCATTTTTGAATCGTTACATCCTAACGTTGAGTTGCTTTTCGAGAATAAGTGAAAAGGTTCGAGATTTCTTGAAAAGCATTTCTGTACTGGTCGTTAAGTAAACGTGTAACCAAAGAAGTTCGAACAGTTTATGCGATTAGGAGTAGTTATACAGAAATGTTGATCAAACACATCATATCTTTGTATGTGGTAAATAATTTAAATGTTCTACCAACTACACAGCCGTTTCTGTAGTAAGCGCGAACAGGTTGTACTTAAGACTACATTATCATCAACCTTTCAATGCAGAATAAACCTCAGTTGGATGCAACGCTATGTGAGTTTGGATGCTTAGTATAAAGCAGCTTTTTTCACATATCACATCGTTACATCCACTTCTGTCGTCTCTTTGAAATGGAACAGGAAACGAGTTGTGAAACAGCCCGTCTTGTAGTCTTAACCATTTCGCTACATAACTTCTTTCAATTTTGATAGACGCATATGTCTCTCCGTAAACTTACCTTTCTACCTATACACACATGAGACAACTAAGACTTTGGGATGATTCTACATAAAAAGTTTTTGATAGAAAACCTCGCTTGTAAACCGTATTCACAAGACGTACTAATGTTTTTCGAACAGCAACTGAAATAGGGATTCACTCAACATCTTATGAGTATGACAAAATGAATTATAGGAAAACAATCACAGTGACAGACATTTTTGGATAAAATAATGTTCAGTTTCAACTCATTCTGTGATTAACAACGGTAACCAAGGGAACGAATTATGGGAAATCGCCACCTGCTTGTTGGGAAACTCAAACGATTCAAGCTTAACAGACACCGTGAATAAATCAACTTAGGTCTGTTCATAGTAAGTTGTCAGTACCAGAGCAGTGTAACAAGTTGATTACTTGAAAGTACAGTAGTTACGATTCTATGACCGTCTGTTCTGATTAGTGTGTACAAAGGGCCATTATATCAGATGAGTACAATTGCGTGGTCGTTACAATTATTCTCAAAACCTAACTAGAAACTTAACAAAAACTAGCCGTTTATCGCTTTTAATCACCTGGTTACTGAACAGACGTTCAGCTGCTTTGAAAACTGTCAATGGACCTCGAAGGTTTCTGATAAAAGTTGTCTGGGCCTACTGATAACTTGCCCGAACTGCACCATTTAACCCAACCACTGCGTTGCGTGCAAGCAAGGTAGGCATTCGATGATACTAACTGAGTGTGGATGGCCGCATTTTCGAATGGAAAGGAAATTCTTATGCGATTAACAATGAAAACCGTGCACAGCCGATAATGATAACTTTGGTTGCCTCTATGGAAAACAGCTTGCTGCTCACCGCAGATAGAGGATTGCGGCGGAGCAAAAGTAAGGACTGAGAACACAAATATTGTGAGTTAATCAGTTGATTAGTTTTCAAGCAAAGTTGTGCTGAAAACTTAGCACTTATTAAGCTACATCGATGGACAATAGTTGGTCCCAGGCAAGCTTTGCGGTAGATGGTTATCATTATTTCATCCTGAAACCTTTGTTCTCATTTCCCGGACATGAACACATAAGCAGTCACGAAATTAATATCTGCGCATCGCAAATAGCGGAATTTCAATTTTTTGCCAATCTTCGAAAGGCGCATGTCAAATGCTATACCAGCTTAACCGAACATATTCCATCTGCCAAAATCTAATACCTGTTGCCCTAAGGTGATAGTATTACATGCAAGATCGCATTGTGTTTTTACTTCGTTGATTTCAGTATGACTACGTTTACAAGAAGAGTGGGCTAACCATTTATTCACCAATTAAACAGTTGGCCTGATAAACAGTGAAGCTTTTAAATTCAAAAAGTAAATTTTGATGAGCATCACTCACCTGTTGCCTTCCATTAAATGACATTCACCGTAGCAATCACCATCGAAACTCAGTAACTCACAACTACTGAAGTATATGATTTAGGGCTTCGATTTGATTGAATCAACCCTCACACAGAGCCGATTGGGGTGAATTTACATAAATATCCAAGGAGATGTTTATACGTATCGTACCCTTCAGCAAAGAAGAACCTCATTTTATGTCTTGATATTGTCGGGATCTGAACAACTTATGAAATTCTCATCAACTACACGTCACTCAAAGACCAACTCAGCCGACATGGTTCTGTGGACTTGCTTTTGTTCGTTTCCCTTCCCGATGAGATCCGTTAGTATGTAAAAACATTTACTCAATTTCAAGACACGTTTAATATGTCCTGGGGAATTCGAAACTGCTGGGTCTGCCAATTCCTATGTAGTTCAGCACACCCTACGCCCAAATATTTGATATTCATAATTTTCATCAATCAGGCTTGTTGCGAAATCAGATTAGTAAGCTTAGTCTACCTACACGGCTGAATCACAGTGAACCGGATTTCATCAGTTAACTACTAAGCGCTGTGACAAAGGCACCACTTCAGTGTTTGGTTACTAAAAAGAAAAGAGGGAGAATACTGCACATCAGTGACTTCTTGGCTAGTTCTGTAACGATTAACAGTTTTGTTAACTACAGACAATGTCACTTATTGGCGGGCCACATCAAGTTTACTGTTACGAAAGTCACAGGTTCATATAACTGAGTTTATTTGTTAGAATGAGTTCACAGCAAGAGTTACTCTTTTATGTTGAAATCGCATGTTCATGGGCAAAAATAACCGGTCTGCAGATCTGAAAACCGTTTAATTCAAACACATGCATAAAGCAAGTGTCTGCTCATTTGCAGTGAAAGAAAGCAAGTCATTATGGCTGCTAGCAGCGCAGTGATCACTGGTTGAGTGGCCTTTTACGATATCGCTGGGCAAGTCAGTTGTCTTTTGTCATCAGATCCTGTATATTACCTTGATCGATTCACCTGACTCATCACGAGACCAACATTCTCTGTAGGTGAGTGAAAACACAAAATAGCTAGGAAACGAAATTCCTAGTCAAGCTGTTGCAGTAATCTGCACCGAAGGTGACCGATCACATAATATTTAACGAGAGTAAAAATAGTGGACAAGTACGGGAATATCCACGCCAGTCATCAGATTTTCAGTCCTTGTCGATCGGTATGTAGTTGCTAGATCTTTGTGAACTGACCACCGCAAACCATTTTATTTAATAATTCCTCAAGAATTGCAATTGATCAGAAAGCACTCAAGTGCCGTTTAACCTTTCGGGTGCCTCCTGATATGTTTGCAAATTGTCTGCTGTAATATAAGTCGTTCAGCTTTCAATCGCCACATCTTTCTGACTTCTGTTCACAGGAGGCCAAACTGAGCAGCGAAACGTTTTTATTTTATCTGACGTGTAGCGACCTAAACGTTAACTGCTAAAAATGAACAATGTGATGATTTTTTAGAAACAAACAAACGACAGCCTTCTGTGAGAATCATCAATCTTCTGTCTTTATTTGCGTCAAATGTTGTGGAGATTTCCCAGCTAAAGTCGCTTCGACCAGTTAGGCAAAGAAAGTGGCATAATTCATACTCTCACGTTTAAGTGACAAACTTTCAGCATTTCTCATGGTACTGCTGACAGCTGGTATTTCAAAATCAATTGTTAAAGGTTCACGTTGCATATCACAAAGATCTGCTTACAACCAAGCCACTAGGTCAAACGTTTAACTGTTCAGTTCAACTAAACGCGACAGCAAAACTTCTCTCGTGTGAATGCCCTGAGCACATCCTCATGAATAAGCATTAACTGGTTTGATCGTGAGCGACTATACAGTGAACTGTTCTATTCCGGACCCACTAGTGAACATCAGACACAAATAGGCAGCATAGAACTTGGTTAGAAAAAAGACTGTCTATGGTATTACTAATAAGTAGTCTATGGTCTTTCCCATTGTGTAAGATGACAGTAGAGATTTCAACGTATGAATTACTGGTAACAGAATGAGACAGTGGTTCCGTTTCCTCTGAATAACACTTTTCAAAACATAATGACAGTTAAGAATGTCGCCTTTCACTGGAAGTTGCTGCTTGAGGACACCTATACTGGTGTATGCCGTTGTTCTTCTGACTCATATGTACAATGCGGAACTATGCTCCAACATCTTTACTGTGCAGCAAAATACTCACCCTAACATGTGAAGTTGGATTCTTCTAAGTCCCTCCTTTTTCATAAAAAATGTAGCCAAAGATGTTATACACAGAAATTCTTACGATGTTCCACTCTGACTCCCTTTGAGCAATTGGGGATTCCACTCTGAATTAAACAACAGTTTAACACACTCAAGGTTTCGTGGTATGTCATCATACTGATTCGATTTTAAGTAGACTAGCGTGTAAACAACATTAATTAATAAATTTGCTCGCTGACTTTCATTTGGCAGGATCATCGGTATTGACTAGTCTGTTCTTCAGTTGCTTTGGCGTGACCCGCAGACCCATCAGAAAAACGATAAATACCGGTTTTTCTGCATGGTTTGACGTGAACTTGGTTGCAAAGTTTGTGTTGGTTACTCATCAGCCCTAAACAACGCTCACTAGTAAGACCGACCTTAATCTATAATCCAGTTCTCAACTAATTTTGGACAATGACCCCATAGCGTCCAAGTCTCAAAATCCGGTCAGCACTCACCTAAGGTTGGAACCATAAAGGTCCGTCCTTGCTGCACAAAACCGTTATGGGTTTACTGTTGCAAACTGGGATCTTGAACACCGCAGATGAGTTCCCAGTGTAACTTGTAACTGTGGAGACAATTCATTAGTACGATAATCTTTCGTGACCCCATGTATATTCACTGTCCATAAAACACTGGTTCACAACAAGAGAAGTAAGCCGAACAAAGCCTGTCCTAAGAGTGAGCGGTGTGCAGACAAAGAAAGGTTGGGCTAATCACTACACAAACGTGTTATAGTAAATTCAATCCGATGAGAACTTCAAATACCACTGAAGTTGGATAAGCTCAATGTTAATGTGGGCAGAAGTTGGAGGCTTCGGTCAAAAACTCCGGTTCAAGGGGGACGTGCGCATGACTTGATACAGTAGGGAGTGGTGTTAATAAAACTGAGAAATTCTCAAGATGTTAACTTACGAAAATGTCTAATAACTTTATTGAGTGACTGATTCGCATGAATTTATCACTCCACAGGCTGATGTATAAAAGTTAAGTTTTGGACAAAAGGGTATCTAGGGGTATCCAGGTTGCAGATGATAAACGAAAGGTTGATGAGATTCAATTTCCTTTGAAATGTTTCAAAAGCCGGAACTGCCAACTAATGATGAACTTAGGTGAGATCGGTTAGTCATGTTGGAGATTCCTTTCTGAAAAACGAAAATGCAGATTATTCGCAATGTCGAACGTTATATGCCACACTGAAATGGGAGCAATGTTTTGGGAAGAGATATTAAAACCATCTGAAGTTGAAAGGTAGAAGAGGCAAGAATCGCCCCCCGGAAAAATACTTGAATTTGTGGTCGGCGACGATGACCGTTTACTATTGAAGTGTATGGCACAGAAACTGTTGGAACTGCTGTCACCAAATTCTTTCTCCTCGAAAAACAATAGAATTTTTCTACGGATGTAATTCAAAGTATTACTATAAGGACTGCGAAGACCGCAACTGAATGTGAGTAGTGTTCATTGTAAAATAGTCTAAAGTCCGGAAGTTTGATCTTTACTATAGTAATGTTGAGGAACTCAAAATGCATAACGAGCGTTATTATTCACTGGTAAGAAAGTCCAACACTCTGAGAACAAATTAATATTTACAGTAAACAAGTCGATGTGACACAACTTTTGTGTGATGCCTTACATGTTCAGAAATTTTTCGGAAGAATAATGTCATAGCAAGGGGTGGGAATGCAACTGACGGAATATTTGGGATGTTCTGATTTATTAGTTTGACACTTTTGGTTTCCAATTAGAACTACGCTGGCTCGTTGTTATGTGTTCAATCTATGGTACTTAGTTGACGGTAGGACGGGATCTAAACAACGATGGTGATGGTGATGTACACAAGTAACTGAGACGTTAGATGTTGATAAATGAAATTTTCACCAGCCTATTACTGTAAACGGACACAGTCGATTTTAGATTATCAAGTTCCACTAAGTATGTACACAAGAAAATAATTAATGGTTTTACTAGTTCTTATTGCTTAATATCAAATCAAAGCTCTACTACCTATTTCATTCTTATTTGGAGTAGTTATTCACAAATAGTCTGACTGTAAGTTGAATCAACTGTATACTCTTGGAAGTGTTTAGATTCCCTAGTTTACATGAACAATTTACAATTAGTTTCACATATCTTCAATTTTCAATAGTCCTAGTAAAAAAATAGGAGAGGTAACTGGAAGACTATCGTTAGTTTAGATATACATTGTCTAATCTATCAGGAAAGCAACTGTCGTTTCACACTTTTATTCGTATTGTTGCCTCATATATACAAAATATTACCAACTTAAAGCGAGCTGAGGGAGTGAAGCGATAAAACCGAAAACAGGCTTCATGCTGTTAGTTTGGTTACTGCAGTTGTTTAAATCCATCACAGTCACGAGCGGAATAGGGTATTTCGTGTACCAGTATGCTGGTCATCTTGACAGTGGCAGCATCCATGTAGTGATTGTCTGACTGGTTGAGACGCTTGGTCTTTGTGTGTCTGTGTGTACACGGTGGTCTGTCGTAGTGTGTATGTTTACGTTTCCGTCACACTGCTTGTCTTGACTGATGGACAATTAGACAGTTCACTGGCGTTCACGAGGTTGCGGACTTTCTGTTCAAGGGGAAACTGGTTGGTAGCTGTGAACAGGGTGTCTAACGACTTCCGGGTTTTTTACCAACAGACCTACCATAAAAGACACGCTAGTGGGTATTGTGATTCAGACCATGGCGGCCTCAGCGGCAGCTAGAAAACACAACCACTGGTCTCTTTTGATATTGTTCAAAGTGTTTTGCTGTGAGAAACAGTTCTGTTAATTTATGATGGAGGACTATGCGAAACTAAATTTGGCAAAGTGGACAGCCATGAACGGACTCAAGAGTGCATCATATCAATTCTTTCTGATTGTCATACCAATGAACACAATTGTACAACAAACAAAACCTGAAGAGGGTAGGTAATAGCACACTGAAACATCCAGCTAGGCATTAATTAGCAATATGGCCGACAACACTACTTTCATCCTGGTGGGTAAGGAAACCAACCTCAGTTTTCTAACGAAACATCTGTAACTTTCTCAGCGTCGTTTGCAGTAACAAGATTTTCGTTGCTGCGGCGTCTCCACTAAAGTAAATCTTATATTGCAGATGCACAACTAAGCACGCGATGCAAGTGTCAATCTGAGGCGAATCGTGAACCATTATTTTCCCATGATAAATTTGAACAGTGAAGTCAGAAACTCAGTCACACAAAATATTTCTTGACAGATCTTGCTGCATATTTACGAGTGTTTACTACGGACTTAATCAAATTAGTGCAGACATTTTATTATACGGACGAGTTTCTGAAGATCTACTGGACTTCGCTTCAATTTTTGGGGGCAGTAAAGAACCTTACGAATATACTAACCTCTGCTCATTTAAAACTGTCGTCTTCAGTTTACCTGACTAGCTTATCAGCTTACTGTGTTGGACAGTAAGTCAGGAATTTGCCAAGGGTGGACGTACAATAACGTACAACAACGTTTTGCCCATCCAGCAGGGATATCTTGGTGCCAGGCTCATTTCGGAGCACGGAGCATGAGCACATCCCAAATATGGGGCCTCAATTCGAGGCCTGTTCACGAAACACTAGTTGTCAGCGGTTGTCTAATGTCAACAACAGCAATAAATGCCTACTTCAAGGAAAACGACTTTCGTGAAGCCGTGTTTTAAGTGGGATAACAGCACTGTTTCTAACGATGAGCCTTACACGAGCCATTAAAGGGACATAATAAGCAACCTCGTTCTACCTGCAGTGTTACTTCAGCCTACAAGTACTTCCCTTATTGAGGTGTGGATGCTAGAAATGTGTGCAACTCGTTATATCGAGCGTGCACACTAGTTTTGGATAGAGGCAGACCTGGGTGATTGTGTTCTTGTTTCAGTCATGTTGTCTTTTTTGCGTTCACTTCACGTGATATTTGGCAAACGGCGAGAGCATTGCCAGAGTTACAAATATCTCACACATTTAACGTTCTGAATTCATTATTACGTTAAGCGAACGAACAAGTTTGTTCCTCGTTATAAATCACCGTCCAAACTACCATAACTTCTAGACTATGCTTCCGGTCGTACACTGAATCAAAGGGAAGCGAGTTTAGGGTCATTTTTGGTCAAGTAATTTCTGCTGAGTTCACAGATTGGCAGTCACATGATTCATATCTGCAGAATGAACAGAACAAGTTGGACGGTAATACAAAGGTGGAATTAGGAAACGAGATTTTTTCTATAGATTGTTCCCCTTAACAGTTCAAAAAAACATAAAACGAGTTCTTATTCGGTCGACATAAATTCTCTATGCACCCAAACGAGGGATTACCGATATACACTCTTAATAGTAAGGTGTGACTACAGATAAAATTCGACAATTCGGTCAAGACATTTGAGATAAAGCTTTTGCTAACAAAGTCTTATAAACCGTAAGCATACCAGGTATTCAATAACCAAGATGTTTCGGGACTGCCTATGAGAGAATAATGACTACCGTGTATTGCCCGGTTGGGAAACTTCGGAAATTTCAATAAATATTAGATGAGTAAAATGATGACTAATCTATCCAAAGATTTACCACCAGTTTGAACGTGTTTTGCAGTGATCAAATCTGTCAAGGTTGTGGATGCGACTGAATTAGATTTGGATTGTTACACTTTTTAAAAGAAGCTAACGAAACCTCATACGAGAACAGAGAAGGCATTGAGAAAGAGCACGGAAAACGAACTTTATGTGGTTTTTATGACGATACGGTACTACAAAGGTTTTCACAAATAAACATGGTAAAGACTCAAATTATTTAAACAAACCCCGACCCATCTCACTTCAGTTTCGTATCCCCATATTAGCCTGAATGGCCCGTTGACCACTCACCCCTCCTTGCACGTATCACAGAAAACTAGAAACGAATACATAGTTAACTGCAGATACGAGCACATTATGAAATGACACACGAACAGAAGTCGACGGAAATTCAATGGAACGTCATCAAGTCAGTTACTAATTTGTCGATTAAATTGAACATCTAAGTCGTATGGTTATCAGAAGCAAAATATCAACAAGAAGTCCAGCTATAGCACGGGATGCTAACAAAAGTTCAAAGCACTGTTCAAAGAGCATAGCAGTTGCTGAATGCAGAAAGTACTGAGCATTTTCCTCTTGATTTCTTAAACTAAACCAACCTGCTTTTTTAAATGAGACTCATTTATGGAAATTGTGGTCTTTGGCTAGATTTAAACCAACTTTAAAAACGTCTCGTCCAAATGCGACAAACACTCAACCAGCTAAACTACGAAGCCGTACCGGGAGTTCGGAAAATATACATTTGAGCAAAATAACACGCTCAACTCGATGTATCGTACGGAGTCCGCCAAATGACTCAGCGGATTGATTACCCCATCGAGACTTCTCAAACAGCTGGGTGGGTACCTGAGTTTAAATGTGAAACATATGAGCTCTCCATGTGCCTTCGAAGCTAAGTTGGTGAAGCGCTCATCGCGTTCGGGCATATTGTTTTCTGCTGCTGGTTCGAATCCAACCAAGGTCTTAATATCTCACATTTAGGCCTCATTTGAATCATTAAATATGTCAGACTACTCATTAGTAATAGAATTTCCATGCTCAAAATTGGCGTCAGTAGATTCTGGCGTGAACCGTTTGAGAAATCCTGCCGAAGAATTCGATTCTCTGCATAATTCGGGGGATTTCATACGAGACAATAAGACAGGTGAGTGAATGTGAAATTTCTCAGCTATCGGCGTGCCTTCGTAGTTCAGATGATAGAGCGCTTGCCGCTTTCGGTTAGGCTGTTTTTGTCATTCGTTCGAAGCCCAGATTCTTCATCTGAGTTATCAAGTCTGCCATACTATTCGTAAGTAACAAAAGCTGACTGTCACGGACGAAGCTTTTTCTCAGTGAGGTGTGTGAAGAAAAGACTAGTGCTACAAGTGATCAAATCTGTCACGTAAAGTTTTGATAATAAAACCGGAAAAAGTGAATATCGTCGTGCTAACCAGTGCAACCATTTACCAACTGAACCCAGGTAGTATTAACATTTTCTACAGACGACTTGTGATATTCGAGATCCTGAAAGGATACTCCCTGCAATTAGCCGAAGTGAAATAAATTAATCATATCAGTACATCTGTTGCATTTACATACATTGCGAGTGTTCTGATAAACAGACAATGATCCAATATGCGCATATTCGGACAGTCATGATCATCTAAATCAACTGTCCGTTGTCCTGTTTGTGGTTTTGCCCCAACTTACGTTTGTCTCGTATATACGTCTTGTATTATAGTTCTGCTTCAATGGGATTAAAACAGGTTTCCTGAACCTGCAGCCAGCAGATCAAAATTATGATTCCCTTAAAAATAACATAAAGTTTCCATCCCTCTCTTCCATGGTGGTGCTAAATAAAGATCTATTGTCAGCCGCATGATCAGTTACTCCACTAACCGCTATTCTACTTTGTAAACGTTTACATCAATTACTGAACAGAAATAAACTAACCTGATCTAACAAGTAATAACCATTAATCGAATGCGACCTACACATTACCTTCAGAGAAGCAGGCATTGGAGATGGTTGAAACGTAGAATGCTACAACTTGCTCGTCACGTTGTGTTAATCGCAATCAATTTATCATGTAATGTATCCTTACTGAGATATAAAGCGATATCCCTCTATGTTTATCATTATGGCCTAAGGGAATTATAAAAAAACCATTTTCTTGTCCATCAGATCTGCGGAAACTTAGTAACTGGAGCAAGAAATCGCCTAGATGCCTGCCAGTTCGTCTATGCGCAAGCAGTTGTTCTGGAAGATGACGAACAGTTATTGATATTCGAATAGATAAATGTTCACCCCTGGAATTTTTCTTCCTATCGCTTAACACTGAAATCTCTCACAGCAGGTATCACGCTAATGCATGACATTTATAAATTCCGCATTTGGAAGTTATTTTAACAAAATAAAAAGTAGTTTATTACACACTATTATGATTAACTTCATTTATAGGCTATATGTGAATATGACCCGTTGTCCGTTAAGTAACATTTTATCTAGCCCCCCCGTTCAGCGATACAAAATTGACCCTTGATTTAGAGCACACATAATGTTAAACCGGAAAACGTTGAGCTATCCGTGTTGACCGTTGATAAACATGAACCCGACACTGAGTTTGTTATTCATTTTCTCTTTTCAAACGTTATACTGAGTTGACCAGTTCATTCGGTCTCAAAATATTAATGGTTACGTAATATTTGTCCCATGAAAAATATGGGAAAACTTTTGTTGACTATTTTCTTCAGCGGTTGATGTTTCATTGATAACATAGAACTGATTGAACCAGGGAACACCAACAAACATTTATAGGATTCCAGTTAGATTGCCCTCACTAGTTTTTCGTTGTCATTCTATCCGTTCTGAAATCTCATACTTGACTTCACTGTTGCATGGGCGGTCACTTGTAATTGTTTTGGCAAACATGGAAGCTTGTCAGCTGTACCAAATTGTAGGTTACTGAGGAAAATAAACTACGTTGTGCATTTTGTACGGCGTCTGTCACTACGGCCACTGTATAGCCAAGTGCACGGTACTAGGTTGGTCAATTTGAGCGGACAGACAAATGGCCAAAAGATGAATCAATGCCGATTTGACCAATGAGAAGTCTATTGGTCGGGCTCGACCAAGGAAAAAACTCTGTTGATATAACTTTGACTGTGCCGCTGTCACAGAAGTACATCCACATTACTTCTGTCAGACGCTGAGCGCATCACAGTACCTGTATGTATGCCGTGTCTCAGCTACTCAACCAAGCGAGGTTGTGAGTTAGTGAATACTGCCACCAAAAGCATCAACGCGCACTGTTGCCATAAATCAATTAAGCTGGGTAAATGACTTGTGAAAAATGGGATATATTTTACTAATTTCCTGGAAGTCATCCAGTTATTGGATAAAATGTAGGTTATGTGGAACAGTAAGGAGCGAATAGACAAATATTTCCGTTGTATGGTAGCAATGCAGAAACAGCGTATAGACAACTCGACACACAGTAGGCATATTTTGTTATTAGCTCAAGCTGCTTCAAAAACCAAGCCACACTGATTAAAGAAGTACTGAATGGCTCCTGTAGGGAAAACAACGAAGAATGTGACATGTTCCTCATGTCTGTTTCACAACATCAACTGAACGTTAGAAGAAAACATGGTAAATCCAACTGAGTTCCGTATGGGTGGAAAAAAGTATCAAAAACCAAATGCATACACATGCACTTTGACCATAGACGAATTTCAAAAATCGCTCTCAGTGTTCGAATACCTAATCTATTCTTGTACAAAGCTTACCTGTTCAGATTCACCACCTAATCCAGAAGGAAGAAATTTATATAAACGACCGATTGTAAAACTACTGCGTTGTTGAAACTGCTAATAAGCGGAACATGTAATCAAACCTTGTGTGTTGGAATCGAAGTGACGTGACTGCAATCTTTTTCGTTATAGTTTGTTCAAACATCCATTAATTTTGATATAGCAGTGGTTATTTCTGCAAACAAGACAGCTGACCTTTTATTCGCATCGATTTTCTCGTCGGGCTGGCGTGGTTTGGTAAAACCTTGCTGTGCTCAGCTAGTTCATAGTGAAATAAAGTCAACGACCAATCAATTTACAAAAACAAATCCTGCGGCGAGGAAAGCAAACGCTGCCCAAAATAATCATGATGAGAAAACGTATACAGCATAAATGTTGAATAAGATTACCCTGTCCGAATTAACCCACAATTATTGACTCGTGGCAGTTGTTTGCATATATCCAGGAATATCCTCATGTTTAACACCACACTAATTGACTGTGTTACCCACTGACACGATGAAGATTTAAAACGGATACTTATGACGTTCTTCGACTTTGGTTTCGCGGTTCTGACCGTATAAAAATAAGTGTATGTGATGTTCCTAGAGATTCGATCATGTTTTGCCATCTTGTTTTCATGGTTTGCATCCAACTTTGGTAAGTTCCGGCAGTTCACAAAGAAGACATATGTTACGAGCTGTTAAAATTTTGTTCACTGTCATTTACAACGAACGTAAGACACGCCGACATTAGACAAACACAAACAAACAAGGACTAGACAGATACTATGCATTCAGGTTCTCAACTGCACGCTGGGCTGTTTCAACTATTTTGGTGCACATAAATTCAGCTGATAAATTGGAATAAACGTTGCTCTCCAAAAAATCAGTAGATTAGGATTTTTAAACTGAACACCACTCACATTTGACTGCGGTCTTCGCAGTCAGACAATGCTTTCTGCTAGCTCAATTTGCCAGGAAGCACTAGATTTGTACTTCAAAGACAATAGTATCATGACAGTCAGCTGGCTCAAACTGATGACTTTTTGTCGTAAGGGATTCAGCAATTTTTGACCTGGGATTTGAAGTAGCCGGGTCACTAAACTGAGGTTGGTTCATGTTTAAATGCTTCGACACTTTCTGAGTGCGTATAGTTTTTGTAGAGAATGTTGTCTTTTCGTTCTGTGTAAGTGTCAATTCAATTGTAAGTGAAGTGACACAAAAAGTAGGGGACAAAATAGTTAAACGAGTTTCGTTTACGATCATCACAACTGATTGTGTAATCGTGTGAACTACACTCAAATCCAAGGCAGAACAATCTTCAATTGAAGCAAACCTTACTTTGTATACATGATATCGTGTGCTAAATGGTACTGTTTTAGTTGGAAAAGTTATCCACAGCATCATTGCACTACTTTTAATATTTACTCCTAGCTCATACATTGACTCATCGTGCAAACTTGTCAATTACAGAAGCTACTATTGTCAGCGGATCTAGCTCACTCAAGTATACCAATATTTACATATATACCGTTAAACAACTTGGGCTTTTTTTTACTTGCGTGCGGTTCCAGTCGCTGGTTTACAATTAGCCGAATATCAAACTTTCACAATTAGATCTTACCCAAATCTTTAAATCTACTACTCCACTCACTAATGATACAAGTTTAAGGCTGAGTTGTACAGTTGACAGATTCTATAGTTAACTAATCAAGTGATCCCATTTGAGCAGCCTATCACCTAAATTACTTGGTAAGATACGTTGTGCATACTTGCATAGGTTGTAAACTGAAACCGAACATTTAATTATGATGCAGTTGACACGAGTTCTTAGCTCAATCGGTTGAATAATTGTCAAACCAGAAGATGCGATTCTTACAGTTGGTTCAGACGCATTCGATGGCCGCATTTTTCGCACCTGGTTATCATGTAATCGGAAGTTAGGTACTCGGCTCCGGTAAGGATTTTTGGTTAATATCGTGAAAATATTCTCAGCTGATGAATAATTCCGAAGAAGAATGCAAGTTGATAAATGGCAAGACATTTGTTACTTTTGATTATGACAGTATACATCAAGACAGATGGAGTTCCATAAAAACACCGTACTCTACTGCAATGAACAAGGCCTTTGGGATTAAATCATCATTGCAACCTAAAGATATTCAATCTGGACCATTGACCGATTTATAACGTGAGCAGCTATATTAGTAAAGGGCAAGGGAGTGTAGATAATATAACCAGTAATACGCACAGAACCATTTATCCAGCGGCTGGTGGTTCTTACAGATGTGGTCCTTAGCACAAATACCTGAAACAGTTCAATGTACTGAAAGTGATGGAGTCAATCCGGTGGAGGTAGATAGTGACAGTCTTTTTCGTGATGTAAATAGTCTAGTCGAATGGTTTGTTTTAAAGATCGTAACGTCCGAAATATATATCTATTGTTTGACAAAGTAATCAAATTTTATAACCCCTCCTCAGTAGATTATAAAAACGTCTTTTGTCGCCTTCTTGGGGTTATTATATACTCACTCTGATTAGAAAAGACTCTTCTATTTGTACAGGTGTGCCAACTAGATGAGTTCGGAAGCTTACTTTTTCAGTGTTTTTGATTGAATCATGATCAGACCTGTAAACTGGTCATGTCTTGTACCCGTACAGAGGGACCGCATTTGATAGGGAGCTTTCCAAATCGCCTTCGCAGTTTAAGCGTCAGTAGATACAGCTGAAACAATTTGTCCACGTAATTGGCAAACTTCGTAGTATAATATCTAGCGCGTACTAAAGTCACGACATTTGAAATGCCAATTCGGGATGCATATGTAAAGAATTTTGCTTATGTTTGGTAAAACCCATCAACTCCACTAAAGTGGTAACAATTTGTAGCTAAATTTTTCTGCAGGAGAGAGCCCGAAGATTTTGCAGTTTTTATTTCTTCGGCATGTGTTTTACCAAGGAGTTTGTACCAAACCATCCTGTTAAACAAGTCCGTCCTGGACGACACAGTTTTGTAACGTCATTTCCTAGCAACTTCCGAGGATACCTATTGTTCTACATTTTATACTCACCATCTCTGGCTCATGCTGAAATTAGGGTTGGCTTAAGGAATGAACTACCTCTCATCTCCTTAACGGGGAATACCAGGTCTGTACCCAAGCATATCACACTTAGACAACCATTGCTGGTTGGAATAAATAGTCGAATGTTAAAGTCATTGCTACGAATTTGAGTTTACGCTGCAATGTTGTCGATCAGTTTAAGCTATCTCGTAAGATCAGCTGGCGATTATTTACTTTTGGTGACCTACCGAAAATTCCGCACACGTTGTAAATGATAACATCTTATAAACCGCAACAGCGTATTTATGTTTGGAGTGAGCTTGCTCAACATATGCACAGAAATTTCTAATTAACATTCATCATAATCACGTTCTACTGTCCTTAATTGCGGCCACAATTTATATTGCTCATTGTAATCAATGCAGCGTAAGTTTGACTCGCCTATATAGTAGCGAAGTGGTAGCTCGAGGTTAAGTTTCAAACTAATCCTTTTTTTCTCTGTAGCCCAAATATGTATTCAACTGTACTCGTTAGCAAGACAACAGGTACATTCTAGCTTTGAGCAGGTTTTCACCATATTTGGTCTACAATCGTATTATTTAACATCCTATCTCCTGAACGCTTAATTCAGCAGCAACGCTCCGACATTTATACAATGTGTTTTACTAAGTCATTAAAATTTGACCGCAACGATAACTTAAGGATACTCGGTATGGTAATTCTTAGGAGCGAGCTGGAAAGATCGTGGTTAATGAAGGCTCAAAATATTGCGTAAATACTCCGGATATTGTGACCTTGCACAAGCCTTATATTTTCTACAGTTGTGGACACTTAATCGGGCACTGCCAAAATTTCCTCTCTTCAACAAAGAATAATAGCAACATATTAATACATTTGTTTCGTATGTTGCCGTATTTACTTATTTTATAAAAATCATAATTGTGAGTGTTGGACGCCGAAAAAAATATGTAACCGGCTCACCATAAGGAGAAACTTCTGCGGAAGCTGGGCTGGAAAGTAAACGATATGGACAGAAGGATGGTAGTCATGCGCATTGGTAAACAGCTTGTAAGTCACTCAGAAGATCACGTTGCCAGAAGCTTGTTGCTTCACCTTTAAACATGATGGATTATCACTTTTGTTTAGGCGCCTATGAATGCTTGTTTAATGTGGTTGAAAATTACAAGTTCATCCCGAATTATGTTTAATCCATAGACTGACAGTTTTAAGTACGCTCATGTCCACTACTGACCAGTAAAGGATTCTGATTGACAAAAGTGAAATGTCTGTCACAAAAGAATGCAATGTTTGAACTTCTGGATATCTTGGACAGCTCCATTTGAAAAAAAGCATTATATATCAGTGTTGCTTTTCTTAGAACTCGCCAGTTTTGTACTGGTCAACATGGTTTTCTCGTGACGGTTTGGCTGAAGTTCAAACTCGGGTACGACAAAATTGTTCTCCGTTGAAGACCAAGCACGGGATAGAAACTGGAGTAAAGTATTTTATTTCGAAGTGGATTGGCTAAAACCTTTTTTTAAGATCATGAAAGCTGCAATCACTTTTGAGCATTGTTTCACTAGTAACATGCAAGTCTGTCCCTGTGACAATCAGGTTGTTAGGATGTCCGAAAACGGTAGACATTCGGATTACAATCTTTGCATGGTATAATTCTTTTAAAAATTTGTGATGTAAGCTGCAAAGGATAGGCATATCCAACATATTACCGGGAACTAAATAGTCCAACAAATATATGGGTATAGTAACGCTTCACTGTTGGAATTGCTTCCGACTAGACGTTTTTAATCATTTGTAGGACTTAGTTGAGAAACAGGAACGCATTGTTTGGACACCCTTGGGATTATTTACGGCAAAAAGGAGGATATGGTGATGTACAATTCTGCGGTAAAGACTGTATAGAATAACTGGAGTACATAAATCTACTTTTACCTCAATCATCGGTGAGTCGGTGGACAGACAATCGATTTTACTTATATATGCGCTTATAGAGAGTAGAGTCGAGAATGCTTTACAGATCGTCATTGAGAACGGTACATTCAATCGTGTAAATGGACGTGTGCTCATGCCAACGCCCGAGAACCAACTGTTAATGTGAACCATTTCTTACCCAATCAGGCACGCTGACATAATTAACAAACCACATTCTTGACCAAATCTTCCGTAATGGCAGTTCCTAGCATAAACAACATATATCGTTTACGCAGACAAATAAATTCAAGAAACCGTTGTTTTAAATACATCACCCTTACAACGATTGGCCTTGGCTTCTCAGAATAGTGTGGTTTAAATTAGTCACAGGTACTTCGCGGACTCGAGCCAGTAGAAGTTAGCACAATGCAGTCTGGTTTGACGAGGTCTGTAAACCCCGTCACTAGTTGATCTGCATGCAGAATCCAACCTACTGTGTAAAAATTAAATTTTACAGCGGTGCAGACACAACTCGGTCAGAGAACATCTCGGCAGATTTGCATCATAAGTTTAAGTCGGTGAAATATCCCATTCCACAGCGTGTGTCCAGTTCTCGGTAGTTTCAAGATAAACATTGAACCGGATCATTACGATTCGCCGCAGCAGCCGGCAGACGCTCCTTTGAAGTCAACCTGCGCCTGGTGCTTTGTCGCACATGGGCTTACAACTCTCTCTTGTCGCATCAAGTGGTCACCTTTCCTCATATGTGCACATGTCCGTTTGCGCAATTAAGTCTCCAATTCAGGCAAATGGTCTGTAACTCATCATTCACCTTACCCCGTATTCGTGGGTCTTCTGTTCAAGGCAACTTCAGTGTACAGTACTTAAAGTATGCCTACTAGGTTCTGTATGCATTGACAAATAATGGAATCTTTTGTACCTGGGTCTGTATCGCATCCAGTGAACCCGAGAGCTTTTGCTCTACAACAACCAACAAACCGTATACCCGTAAACCCTAACCAAGTTTACTTCATCGGTGCGACCTCATCTGCCATTTTGATTGCAGTAGCGCTGAAACTAATAGAAATTGTTTAATTAACATAGAAACAAAAATGTCTTGTCAAACAACACTACAGATTTATTCACGCAGTTTACGTTGTAAGAGATACAATTATCAGTAAGAATGTTAGCGATATTGTGAACATGCTTCGTAACCACTACGTTGTGCACTCTGGAAACGCGTAACGAAAACGGGTAGTATACAAACATGGACAATGCGGGAGTTAAATAATCTCATAACAGAAACGTATGTAAAGATGAACGCTACCGAACTGTTGTTTCCTGCTGCACTGTACTGAGTTATTCAGGTAAATGCAGAGTAACCATCGGTTTTCTATGGACAGACTTCTTGTGACTAAGTAAATTGAAAAATCCGTCTCTCAGTTGAACAGAACAAGACAAGGTTTGGTATCGTCCAGCTGGTAGCGAGGAAGTGCTCTTCGGTCAATGAGGATTGATTACGATCTAAAGCTGCAGATAGTTGGACCAGAAAGGTCACAATAATTTGTGGTTAGTAAGTTCACTTCGATTCGGTTAGCACGAGGTAGATTTGATCTTATTGCATAGTCCTCTTGGCTGTTATATAAAACAACGTGAAGCATGTGCACTATGACTTGTTAACTTTTGTTTTGCATTGTGCAAAGTTACACTTTTTACTAGGAGTACGGTATGTCTGCCTTTAAACGTCGCCTCAATCAACGGATTAGACCATTGCAAACGAGCAGCATCTACAAGCAAATCTATTGCACTCACGCCGTGAATAACCTGGATATTAATTACCACTGTCAAAAGATGAGTGGAAATGGACGGCTCGCAAGTGACTGAAAATAGAATCAAAAGCAATGTTGCCATATAAAAATAGTACCTGTTTATCTTGCTCTGAAGAAGTTATGTATCAGAGCACACAGTCCGTATACTTTGGGATTGATAATAATGACATAAAGTCCTCAATACAATTGTAAGCTGCACTGGACTGGACATGACCAGTGTATATGATTTCAAGTGCTCAAGTACTGAAATCTGTCAGTAAGAGACATCTTATAATGGAGAACATTGATACAATCCATAATCATGTTGCGCGCGTACACTCCCAAAAAGTGAGGATGCTGTATGAAACTTACTCCAACAGTGTGATATCCGAACAGTTTGCTGTACGTAAGATTGTGCGATTATGCATACCTAAGGTCACGACGGAAAAATGTTCGGAAATTAAACACCGGAGGATTTCGCCATTGCTTCATGTAAATATCGCAGAAAAATGAATAAATTAAACTGCGGGGATGAGGGAAGACGTGAAACTGTGAACACTCACCAAATAATATACTAACAACCGAGCAGTACTCCACCCATCTCCCGAAATTTCTCAAACAGTGACCCATCTGCGAAGGTGAAGTTTGAAATATCGGGATAACGTATAATGTTAACTTGTTTGAGGAAGAATTGAGATTAAAAAAAGAAACCGTTATTTGCAAGTTTAGGCTAAAAACTGATAGTTTTCCGTAAACTAATTACACAACCAGAACACATTTTGACACGGTTTACAAAAAATCTAAAACAGAAACCGAGCTGATTTTGTTCTTTGGATCATGGACTTTTCTTGTGGATAGGTTGAGTTTGACGATGGGATTTTGCACAAAATTTTAATTCGGATGTAATCTCAAAAATGAAATATTCTTTATAAAAATTAGCTTGGTGAAGTGAAAATATTCATGTTCATTAACGCTTTGCTTATTCTGTCGTTCACACAGCATTTTTCGCATCGAAAACTCATTTCGTTCTGGCATTTCTCGTTTTGCTCGCCCTGTCGTTGATCACTAACGTGGCCTTCTGCTTCCAACTGTTGCGATTTAATCGACAGAGCGGTGAGTATGACGTTGTAATTTTTGCGTTTGTATGAATTCGAATTGAAGATGACAGCGATAAGTAACGTGAGAATATGAAGTCGGTTTTCAGTCCAACGGTCCAACGTTAATGTAGAAATGTGTGTAAATTTTGCAAAGGTCTACTTTTCACCAACAACAAAAGTATACTTTAAAAGCACTGCTGTACTTCCTAACTTTAAACTTCCTCAGACAACGGAAACTCGTTACATATTTGGAAGCACTACGAATAGATCAAACGTAAGTTCTACATGAAATTGGACATAATAATTAGTGTAAAAGTGTGAACCAATCATGACTGCTTACGTAACTCGTAAACACACTTGCTAAGTTGAACAATATTAAACATGCTCCGGTTAATCTGATACAGTAGGGTATCAAGAGACACCTCCTCTCGAATATCATCGATTATAACTTGGTAACAAGTAATTGTAGTCGATCCAGGATCAATCATCATGTCTACTTAAAAGTGCGGATTTAAATTCTTGTGTACTCGCTGATCCTCAAAAATGTACCGTATTGCTTTATTTTTAAGCTGGAAATTTATCTGTTGTAATAATTTGGTGCAAGTATCAAAGTCCGCTGCGGATGAGAGTTGAAATTACATCCAAGGTCTCTTCTACTTTTCATTAATAACCTCTAAACAACATTTATAGTTCATTTTTCGCATACCGCTCTTGTTGATCTCCGCAGGAAATGTTAAAGGCCTTCGTTAAAACAGGATTTTCATCCAAAAACCTGCGAATAATGATTGATGATTTACCATCTGATGAAATAACTTCTGTTCCTCCATTTTCCTGGGCACTTTGGAATTGGGCTGTACACTATCTGAAAGCGGATAGTGAGTCGATCTCAAGCGCAAATTCTGTCAGCCAGCACTGTCAACATCTTTTTTGTTTCTGTTGGTCTTTAGTCGCGCATATATTTTAGAACTCTAAACCTACAATGTGGTGAGCAGATTGCCGGTTACCATTATTTCGTCCGTATGATGTACCGCGACGTTGGGTGGTTTTAGAGCGGTATATCATGCTAGCACAATGCATAATCCCAGTCTGTTGAATAAGCTTTCTGCATGGGAGACCTTACTGGGATATTACACAATACGATTTGATGTTTACTTTGTTGGGACCACAAAAAGCCTTATCCACTTAACACCATAGAGATTTTGTTGTTTTTGAACTTATTCAGATTTGCCTTCAGTTTCATTATACCACCGTTCACGCTAGCCGCGACGGCTAGTGACTGCAGAGCTGAGGGCTCGGAGGCAGATTGTCACGGCTTCTCACGTCCACACTAAAGCAGCTTGATTATACACAACCTACATGGGATCCAGTGGCCGACACAGAAGAAGGCCTTACAGTGTTAGGACCAGAATGTTTCACACAGATATATTCTATAAGATTAGGGACAATTGAAAATACACAGGTGCCTGTTGCGTTTGATAACAGAAGTATGACATACATTCCGCACTGTATGGACACCAGCATCATTTTTCCTGGAGCCTTCAACATTCATTTTACCCAACAAACGATTGTAATTCGTCAAACCACTGTTTATAAACACAGTATTTGTCTACCTCTCTCTCTCCTCCCTAATTTGTTGTATTCAAAACTTGCACTGAACTCCCTGTGATGCATAATTTTTCTGTTACTCACGAACATCCCCTACTAGTGCCATATACCCCGTGTGATTTGCCAGTTGATGCCCTAGTATCACTGAAGTTGGCGCACAGTTGTAACCTGGATTGCACTTTGCGTGCTTAGATTGGTAGTTCTGTTATAGTCTGTTTTGTAATCTTCCGTATTCTCATGAACTTCATAAAAGCAAACTGTGTAAGTCTGTTCGGGAATTTCTCGTCACGCTTTCACATTTAGGCAGGTGCGACATGTAAATGAGGACCGACACAAAACATACTGGTCAATAAACATCGTAGACATGGGGTAGATTATAGTGCACTGGAGGAGAGCGGACGGTAACAATGAATCTGCCAAACCTTCGGGTTAAACCATCAAAAAGGTAATTTCTTTTTTGAAAACAAAAATATTATTGCCAAAATGTGGCAGATTAGAGATATTTGGATGTTCCTTATGGAAGGCGAATTATGCACAAAGTAAGAAAACCAGTCACGACAAAATGCAGGACAGTTTCAGCTCTGATTCTACACATTTTTTGCATCGTTGAGTTGGGAACTGCAGGTCGGTCAGTCCATAACCACTGTTCTTGGAAGATATGACTATATTACCGTGAAGACCGTGGTATGAAATAAGGAGCTTTTGACGGAAAATTGCAATTCTTTGCTAATTTGATAACACAAAGAACAGCATAAGGATATTCAAGGTATGGCCATGAACCGCTCACTTAAACTGCTGGCAGCCTTCCTGGTACAAACACTGAGGAAATTATCGCCAATTCATTATGTGCGACAATGTATCACCCATAGAGTTGTTGTAAACCCTAGAAAGGATACGCTAGTTTGTTTATGGTATTGTGATACGCTTGACAGAAACCGGATTCTGCTCCTCGTAGTAATTAACACGGAAAAGTTTGGCTCCGAGAATAACGTGATTGTCTCCGTTCATTATCTCAAAGACAAACCGAAAGACAGGTGCACAAAATTATTTTCCCTTCTAACAACGTGTGTCCAAAAAAATTACAGGGTAGTTTTTTGGTGCATGGCAACATGCAACCAGTCTCGAATTGAAAACTCGAAAGATAGTTACTAAAAATAGTAGCTGGGATCACTGTGCAACCAATGAGCACAGCGGAATACACGTTAAACTGATAAAAAGTAATGAAGGTTATCTCTTGACTGCTCACGACATTTCCGCCCATTCTGGAAAAATAAAGTCGTTTTCTGGACGAAAGAAGCGGCTTATGACAGAATAAATAAATTCCCTAGCAACATTCTAGGCCAAAAAGACTCCAGGCATCCAAAATGCTGAAGAAACACGCAACTTATCCTATAGAAACTAACTTGAAGTAGTTGGCGGTTAAGAAAAATGGCACTTTATTTTACACGATTCCAGGTAAAATGTTCGGTTTAACGTTATCGTGCAGCCCATAAGAAGACAACCTGTTCGGTTGTCGGGTTGAATGCCATGACATTTACAATGAATGCTGATCGTAATACTGGTTTATTGCCTTGCTCTCTTGGGGGTACTCGTCTTCATTCTAGCTTCGTTTGTACTTCGAACGTATGTAAGACATGCACGATATAAACACGTATACGTGTCTGTGGGTAGTTGGTCACGGTTCAACTATACAACTGGAGAGGTCAGTAACATATTCGAGGTATTGGAAATAAAAACGAGGGATAAATGTAATAGTTTTAATCCGTTAGACAAGGTAAATAAATAGTGGACAGTTCCCCAGAACTTGAACGATTCATTATACTTTTCATACACGTGCTTCCGCCAGTTAAGGAGGTCATTCTCTCTAACCACCGATGTAAGTTAACATGCTCGACCCATGGCCGTCTGCCATGCGCCAGATGTGTCACAGCATCTGTTGTATTAGCAGCCTATGTGACGGTCTTAACTTTGACGACCCCCGTGACTAAGACTCTCGGTTTATGTCTAAACCGTCGTTTGATCACCTACACATTATCCTGCCCACATGAATCTATGTGTGTGAACCAAGTGATCAGGGATTTTGGGATGTCTGATAATTATCTGATGTTTAGTTTGACCTCGGGGCGGTTCCGTTATTTTCTTTTCTTCGTTCAAGTTCTCGTGCGGGCTGTTTAAACCGAATACGCGAGTCGTCCCTGCAATTAGTTTAATGGGTTCAAATCCAATTAGTCTGGAAGGAACAAGAAATCCTTATGACGAACCATGAACTAACGCGGTTTGTCTCTCCTCATAGTTGTAACCTGTCAACTTCGAGTGACAGCGAGTAATGTACTCAGTGAAAATTGAAAGACTGTGCAACTAAACATGAGTGAATCACATCTTGAAACAGTTTGATGGAATGTATGCTGGCTCTCAAGCACCTATTCGTACCCCTGAGTCTCGTTTCTATCTGAGTTTAGAAGCATTTATTTAGTTTGGTTCGAGTTTGACTCAATTATCACGATATGTCAAATACACTGTATGATTCAGTTGTAATGAAAACACTTCTAAAGAATGACCAAGTTGACAGCTATCGACCGGCCAGACAAATACCGTTAGTAAATAAAACTATGAGCTCAAAATCTGTTGGTCTGAATTTGTGATAGGAGATGATCTTTTTTGATCATGTAACGGACTGCGAAGTTTCCACTCGTAGAGAGCCCGGTGCAGTGGAACGTGTTCAGTCTGATAGCAATATACTCGCCAGAATCCAGTAATGACTTACTGTTCGGTATCATTTGCCGATTGTTGAATACAACCGAAAAAAGCATACAAAAATACGGTTTTCGTTGATAGGTTTACTCATAGTGTGTGCCACGTTAATTCTGAACTAATTCTATGGTACGAAAACACTTGATGACATTTCTCTCCTATTCTTCAGTATGGAAATGACATTTATGACAACGTTCCATGTGGACCTGAAGATTTCCGTCTTCTTCCATTACCAGTGATAGATTGGTGTTATCGGTTGCTGTGTTGACATGAGGGCAGTAGACGATAAGCAATATTGTGTGCGCCATGTCGTTGACATAGGGCTTTCCCATTAGGAAGTGAAGACCTTTATTATATAGAAGTATAGCAGTACGCAATGTGATGAACCGCAGCAGGAGTTGAATCGCTTACAAATAGTATAGGTTTTCCTTGGCTGTTCTAATCTGACACCAAAAAACATCTACATGTACACTTTGAGTACTTGTCAAAAATATTTGTTCAGTATTGCACAGCAGACGTTTCAGGAAACGTAAATCTAAATGCGATCAAGATGATTATTTTGATCCCCAAGCCACGTAGGTAACTTTGTGCGTTGGGTAAATTGTAACAGCAGCCGTCTCGGCTGTAAATTGTTTCCACTTACAATAGTAGACTAGTCAATCATTGCAGCATTTGCTAACGAAATTCACTGAGAGCAACGGACGCGGGTCCTTTGTTTGATTTCACAGACAACTGAACCCTAATGATTTCACTTCAGTTGTAGTTCTCAGTCATCACGCGGGTATTGGATAACTTTCTAATTTTGAACTGATTGCCAGGATACTCGCCCTGAGATAACGTAACGGAATTAAACGGTAACTGAAAATAGGTTTAGCCTGTCAGAAATTTTTTCCATCTTCTAGATAGCGTTCAAAATGAACAGAAATAGAGTAGACAACTGCGTCCGCCTCATTCTTCTCGTGAGTGTAAAGGCTTTTTGCATTTGCGACTTCAAGTTTCTGCTACCTGACAACTTGTCATATCTGTCATCTGACTTAAAAGTTTGATGCAAACTTGAGGTGGTACCCAATTTCACATGTTACGAATAAACGTTCCCATCTCTGGAGCCAAATACTATAAACAGGACCTTAGCCCTTCCCATTCACTTCGTTTTGAATAGGAAGTTCATAGTGAAATAGGTGAAATTTTTGACGTTTTAGTTCGCGAACGCACAGATCGCAATTTGGTAAGCTAACCGAGGGCATCTGGGCTAGTTGTCAGCTATGTCATAATTTGTTTACACAACTCTTTTCTAGATGTCGACACATATTCTTTAAGACTTTTGCCGACAGAACTACTAGGTAAACAAACACAATACGCCTTCCCCATTCAGCCAGTCAACTTGTCAATTGTGATGATGTTCGTCTGTCAGTATCATGTTGTTTTGGACACGCGTATACAAACATTTTATCGAATAACCCAACTATAAGAC
>JTDE01000714.1:61720-81343 GCA_014338405.1 Paragonimus skrjabini miyazakii
GATGAAAAGGCAGTGAAAATGTCATCTATTTGTAGAGATGGAAAGTGAAGTAGAATGGAATTCGTCTCCGAAGAAATGGGTATGTCTTACAAGACTAGCTGACCCTTTAGCACTCCGGTGCTCAACTCACTACATACCATGTTATCCATCTCATTCTTATTCCGAAGATTTTCCTTTTCTGAACAACTGGACGCATACTTATGCACAAGACTGGTACGTGCAGCCAGTTATAATCATCACCAGCTATAGTGTGATAAAAAACCGTCCATTCATGTTGTAGATCTGGCATAGAAGGAATTTCAACAACATTAGTCGGGATACGTCATAATTCTTTGAAGAGCTCATGGCAGTTAATTGATTCGATCATATATGACTGTTAAAGCTGAGGAAGTAGTTCTGAAAAATATTCACCAATGCGTGTTACAATCCACAGATTTCATATCGTATAATCCCTACTGACATGGATTAAAGTACAGTAAATTTTGGACATTAAAAGAGCTCCGGCCCCTTCAGTTTGTTTTGTCAACAGAAGATCTCTACAGCTTCCTTACCGAACTGTACTTTCCACTTTACTAACAAGATACTTTCAACCAGTATTCTAAGAGGCGTAGTTTGTTTGTTCAGTAGTGAATATTGGGGATGAAAGCAGTTCACTCAACAGCCAATAATGATTTAAAGTCGAACTCCTGTCACTCGGATTCCGGATTACCAGTCAGAATTCCGTTTGCCTCTCGGTCCTCAGCCTTACATTATGTGACAAATCGTGTAATCTTATTTAACTGATAACGTTATTCGAAAGTGACTTTCGAGGATTAAATCCGTTCTATCACAGATCAATGTTGGATAAAAATACCCCTGGCTACCAACTTCAGATATCCTACTGTCATCTGCCCGGGAAGCAAAACTAAGCTTTGCGGCAAAAATACAGCGGGAATTAATTTTGTTGCATATGCACGAACAGGTGTGATTTTACCATTTGAGGGGGAAATGTTTCCATTCTATTTTAATTATCTGTCTTACTCTTTAAGCCTCTATGAATACGTTTCAACTTGCAAAGCTGGCAGTTGCAGAGCAAAATGAAACTAAGCCAGTCAATTTACGTCCAGGAGCACAGACACCGACCAAAAGTGGAACAGACAAAGTCAAAATGTTCAACCGCGCCATGAGAAATTCGCTGTCTTGTCAATTTGACACTAGTAGTTCACAGACGACAGGAAGGCTGCCGACCACCAGTTGTCTTTTACACCCGTACTTTGAACTTGCGATGGATTCACCGAATCTCCAAACAGTGGTCCAAACAGCTATTCTGCCCTGCGACAGTCTCTATAGTCTACGTCAGGTTGGTGAGAAACATTGATGTGATCGCTTCTAGATGTTTCAACGTTAAATCTTTTTGTAACTGTTATTTGTGCAAAAAGCTTTAATTTTCACATTCAGTGAGTTGTACCATGAGCGGTTAAAATTTCAGCAGTTGCACTTGTCAGGGTAAAAATGGATGTAGTAAAACATTTCTAAGTAAAACTTTTATCTGGTTTTATGATGAACACTTATCAAACACTTGTTAGTTGGTAAACTTTAATTTAGAATATACAAAAGTTAGCAGTTTCTGTTGTGTTATTAATCATTAAATGATATGTTGCTTTTACTGCCAGACAATATTTTCTGGATAAACACTCAAACAACTTTCAGTCGCGTAAATTATGGTGTTAGCGCATATTGTCAGGTCAATTCTTCTTGCCTGCTGAACGGAACAATATTTTAAATATTTCTGCCAGAAATTTCGTTTCACTTGAATGTAAACTAATTGACAAACAATCGGCATTTATTTTTTCACTCAGTAATATCCTATAAGACATAATTCGGACAAACTTGTGGAACTTGTAAACCACCGTTTTTTATACTGTGTACATATGACAGAATGAAATTCACTGCATGACATTTCTTGGATGAGTTTTAACTATAAGACCATTGGAAATGTATCGTTGGTTCAAACCCTTATGTGAATTCCCCAAATTGAAGCTCCATATTTTTTGTGGGATATGTCAAGAGAAATGAATGCGGATGACTTCAGAATAAAGGAGACTGTAAATCATTAAAGTAACCTATGAAGTTAATAAAAATTAATCATGGCTCAGATTGACAATCCACATAATGTGACAACTTTTGTCCATGTGTAGATGAATGTTGAAATTGTTGGAAATCAGCCTTCTCTAATCAAGTACTATAAGAAGTTTTATCTGCCTAGGTTTGACAATCGATCATTTTGTTTGTTTAGCAACTTAAATCTGATATTTTTGCAAGGATCAGCTGTGTGTAAGTACGATTTATTTGAAACCATAGCGGATGAACAGTTGAGACTGCCTATGTTGTTAACCTATTGGTCAACTTTCAATATAAAAACTTCATTCTTCCTGCAGATGCATAGAAACAGGAATCATACTAATAACCTTAATCGGTGTTTTACAGAAGCGTGGTTATGCTTATAGAAATATGAGAAAGCAAACGAAATTATACTAACGACGGTTATGCGGTTAAGTAGAATGTTTCATTCATATTATTTCGTCTTGCGATTCAGTGATTAATAGTCAACTGTTCAAACATACCAGAAGATTTCATCAAGCTTCAAAACGTGGCGAACAAACTCATTTTCTTTGTGTCATTTCTAGACGAAATGCAACACAAAAAATGTGAGAATAGGTCAAGATTGCGAAGAACCTAATATACTGTGAATGTAGAGTAATTCGGGGAATTACGGACATGATTACTGTGGAGCCGTGTCAATTGTTCCAACAGCAACAGACCATGGTAACGTCAGTACTTGAACAAAAGAATTTTGCGCGCAGAATAGGGTTCCGGAGCCGCCAAGACCTCAGACTTCTGGCGTAAACACGTGTGTCGCGGTAGATCGGCCAAGAAATACAACATTCGTATTAACTCTGTAGCCAAGCTTACTTGGTGGATCTCGAAATCTTTAGTTGTTTTCCGATTGGCAACCAAGCAGGATGATGTTCATCCACTTTCTCTAGCAAGTGGTTTGTTGTGAAACCAACGAAACTTAGCCACTAATATCATATTTCTTATGTGGTATTTGGCTTGAAGATGGTGTACCGAAAACGTTTTTGTTCGGCTTGTTTTGACTTATGACTATTGTTCACCTTATGTCATGCAGAATCTGTATACCTCTTGTATGGTTTACATAATTAGAAAATATAAAATAAACAAAAATCAAGGTCAGTGAACAGCACTTTTTAATTTTTTCTAAGCTGTATGAAAAATCAGATTTCAAACAGGTGCATCTTGTTAAATGCAGGAGTAGAAATTACTTAAGCAGAGACTGTGATGACAATGTACTGGCGTAAAGAAGCTACTTGTAATTTTCTGACGTATCGGGAATAGCCGATTGGAACAGAATGAAAGCGAACCTAGGTTATTGAACAGAAGAACAACACCAAGCACCCTTGATGTGAAAATTACACTGTAGCTTTATATAAGAATTAGGGAGTAGCAAATAAAATACCGAGTTTTACGTTCATCTTAGTACAACTTAACGTGATTGACATCAGTAATCTAAGATAACGCCTAGCAGGTTTAATGAGATCGGAGATCTCGGTCTGTCTAGAAAGTCCTAATCGCGGAGTTATCGATTGGAGTTAACAAACAGTAACTGTGTCTCCATTTCGAGACGATCGGGCAACCTCATCATTACTCACGAACGAAAATGGCTGAGCGTTCACATATGACAATTTGGTCGTGTCTAACGTGAGGTCAATGGCGCAGTGGTAAACACGGTTGCCTCATGAACAGTGTGTCCGTGGTTCAAGTCCCGGCAGTGGCGATGATATGCACTACTGGCGAGCTCTAATGAGAGTGAAACTCGAGTCTAGTGCTTCCTCTGTTCGAAAGGGGCCGACTGGATAGTCTATGGGGATGCGACTGCCGTGATCGATTGTGGGTGATGTTCCACTTGAAATTAACCGAATCCCCGACTACCCATCAGTGATTGACATCGTCGATTAAATCGCATACTTAACACATACTGAAAGCACACATTGAGCACTTACTTTTCTACCCTGCAAACAATTCGACAGTATGTAATTACCCAACATTATGAAGGTGGCCTCGCAACGTTATAGGATGGACAACTTTATGAAGAAATTGTTAGATTTCTAGGGTTGTATGGATCAAGAGTTTTGGCTGTTCATAGTAGCACATTTTGGTCAAGTCCTTCATCCTTGACTGTGTCTGTGTGATGAGAATTTCGCATTCCACGCAATAGAGTGCCTCAAAACATGCGTCGTTTCTCTCCAAACCATTACATCCCAGTACCGAATGTTTGGATTGACATCCGCATCGCTAGGAGTACATTTTCACACGTAAAACCTAAAAGCAACATCATAATGAAAGTGCACAAAAAATGGTCTGAAAAATGTGTACTGGTTTTCTCTGAGTGTTGTTGCTGGAGAAAACGTTATGAATAAATTGCTTATATTTTTACGGTTCAAGGTGGATAGCGTGATGAAAATGTGCATAAAAATTGTTGTTCCGTGTTCTTGAATAATTTTGCTAACAATAAACTGCCTACTTCAACGACTTATAAAATATTGCGAAGGTGGCAGTGACTTTATGCTTGTTTCCTACTATTTCGTACACTAATTGTGGTTGTCAGCAATCTATAAGCGACGCGTTGCATACTTCACTTTTCCGCAATAGCGCCATTTTGTAAGTTTCGCTCTAATCCACTCGAAGCAGCTTCCGTTTGTTGTGTTAGATAGCGTTTTTAGCCATCATTCGGGTGCAAAGTATCTCTCAATCTGGCTGCGACACAAAATTTACCCAGGGCAATAACCAAGATCTTCATATAGCATGAATTGCCTGACCACCTCCGATTTTCATTTACTCTTCGTCACTCTAGATTAACTGTGCCCTGGCCACTTATTGCTTTTTTTATGCATAGAACATTTACCCAACCTAAAGCTGGCTGTGCTTTGGTAATGTCTGACTGCCTAAACGCATACTATCAGTTTTCAAACTGCGCGCCGAACAACGTTCTCGTCGCTGACTATGCAAGTCCATTCGAAAAATGCTAGTCACACAACAATGATACAAGCATCTCTGGGTCAAGCGTTCTTCCCACGTCAAGGGATATGATCGCGTGATATGATTTTTTTTATCCAGGCTTATAATAGGTCTGCTTTCCAGAAACAGCTGACAGAAGCACTTTGCAGACTCGTCTAAGCATAACGTCAAGTATACAGACCAGAAGCGTACTACATATTTTCGTTTGAAACCCCAGTTTGAGCCTACGCTATCATTTTCGTCTTTCTTGAATTCCATAGATGTTAAAGGCTAAGTGAAGTTACTTATCAACGAGTTATGAATGACGACTTATCTTCACTGACATTTATCCAAACATATTTATTTGCTGATTTTCAGTGTAATCCTAGCATACTAGAGTGAGTAGTTTGGACAATGTGTTCCATTTTCAGATGTAATCTGGGTCAGAACTGCTTGGTCAAGCAGACTGTGGGCATAAAGAGAACGTATAGTAATAGAGTAACAAATTCTTTGAAGCTGTTATATCTAACTTGACTATGGCGTCGCCCACTTTGTTTGGCTCGACTCGCAGCTCTCGTTTCCATTGTTCTGCTGCTTTGTTTCTTTCCCGACGAGTAAATGATTAACACTGATATTACATGGGTTAATAGTGAATCTTATGCTGGCTTCTTAGCACTGCGACTAACAGTAATGTCAATATCTCAAACTTCAACATGTCTTTGAACTGGAGACAGTAGCCGATATGTAATTATTATTGATGAAATAGCCATTTTCATTGTGTTATTCCTTTAAGTCTTCCACTTGTATCACATTTATGACCAATCCTACTTAATCTCTATGTCTCATTTAGAGCCAGTTGATTGTGTAGGCTTAAAGCGTTAGAGATGTTGACTGTTGTTCTTTTCCACTAGTCTGGTAGACAGTATTTCAAAAGCTAAGACTGCTAGTAATTACCAGCATTTAACTATGGTGTGACGTTAATAAATTCAACATGGATTTTGACACCTTCCCACATTTTATCTTTTCCAAGTTATCATCAGTTCCCAAGACTTCAACTTCCATGTGTGTTAACTGTTCCTCAGAACACATGACAAAAAGAAAAGGGAGATTGTGTGAGGCGACCCCATTCAGCCATACCCCTACAATTATGCACAGATCGATTACCCTACCGGTGGATTCCAACGTCAACAGTCCTTGTGCTCCAAAACCAATAAGCAGGAACTTGCCTTCCAGTGTACACGGAGCACCGATTTCACCTAACAGGACCTCTCCTACAGTGCGTTGGCTTTCTTCTAATCAGCAACCAACTGGTGCACGTCCCTTTCCAATTGTGAACAGAAAGTTGAAGCTCAATCGCTTATGCGGCGGTTCCGACTGCACTGAAGATTGTTCTCATGCAACTATGAATCCACCGGTCAACCAGAGAACCAAAGTTCCACTGCGACAAGTACGACAAACGGCGTACAGTCGGCCTGCTCAGACTCTTAGTTGTTTGTTCCAGGAACCCCTGATGAAGGTCACATCAGATCACCAATTAGCGCCTGATTTTCGGGGATATTTACAGACGTCAGCCGAGGGAATGGCGGAATCTTCTAGTCACATCCACAAACGTTCGCAACTCAATAATTCAGCTATTGCAAGCGAAGTTGGGACAGTCAGAGACAACGTGAAGTGCAAAGATGGAAATCGCCTGGAATTGACAAAAACTCTAATGAATCAAGCAGATGTTTTGTTGCAAGAGGCTAACTCACTTCTTAGATAACTATCTACGTTGGCTAACCTTAATTGCGCAAACAGTTCACATAGGGTACAAGGCATCCATGGGTAGAATCATTGGACTTCACTGTCTCGCTGATTAAATCCGTCTGCCGACGCGACCACTCCAGGCGTTCTAGTTTCCGTTTCTACAGTGCGAATACAATCATGCAGACCCAAAAGATTTGGCAAAATAAGTGACAGCTGATTTTTGATTAATCTTAAACCTACTGTACTTCATTTAATTTATAAGTTGTTTGAATCTGTGCAAGTGTAACTAGATTTTTCAGCGATAAAGCTATATCTGAATATAATGGGTTCCAATCAAGTCTGTTCCAGTACAAAATATTGGGCTGTCAATAAAGCTTTGCCAACCGATTTATATTTGATTAACAACCACCTGATAGATCGGCTCGTCAACCGTATACTGATAAACACTGACAGATATGAACACTTTTAATCCTTCATCATTAAGCTCGAACCGATTCCATAACTGAAGTTATCCAAATCAGGTAACCTATGATTAAATTCACGAGCCGGAAGGTGATGAATGAAAGATAGGCCAGTAATGCTACAAAGTAGAACAATACCTTGAGAAAGGAATTGCCCTTATCCACTATACACTTGACCTATAATACAGTACGCTGCAAGTTCTACAGCAGCTTGAGTTTCGCCAGCCTATAACTGGTTTTTGTGATCCGGAGAGGGGATTCTAATTCGTAAGTAAAAAATGACCGATGAACACTACCTTCCATTACCACACTTTTTGTTCTGGTGCAAAATAACTGTCACTGGTTTCAGAAACTCGGAAACGGTTGACTTAGGAAACGTTCAGGATGATGCAGCTGAAGCGAGCACACAGAACGGCGCCTGAGTTACATATGTAATTCGTATGTATATTGTGTAGTTGTGACAGAGTAATAATGAACTTGTATCCGACCGAATAGTCTAACTACAAGGCATTCATCTTTACCATTGATCGTGGATCACAATATTATGAGACTGATAGAAGTGAACCGGCTGACTACAATCGGGGCCACTTGTTCATCATTTTTTCAGTTGGCATTCCAACGCACAAACCTCACCTGGATGATTTGGTTAACTGCAATCAAGAACAACGGGCGTAGGCAATGTTCTCGCGAGAAATCGTGTTCTATCTGGTGCTGTAATAATATACAGACGTACAGTTCCCATCTTAAATTCCACATTAAACGCAATTTAATAGGAAGCTGCTGATCCACTCCCAATAGCATAAAATTGAAACGACGAATATAAAAGATTCTGTTGACAATCTACATGACTAATCTCAGTGTCACCCTGGTTCAGATAACTGGCATCATTATTGGGACGATCAGGTGGGTAGCAGGGGATTTTGGTTTCCAATAAGTTGAACATCACTCACAATTGACCGCAGTCACTGCATTCTCAAAGGATTTTCAGCCAGCTCCTATAGAAAGGAAACACTGTACTCAAGTTTTGCTCTTACTATAGTTCGTCAACTGTGCATATACTTGTCACGGTCAATTATTATTGACAAGGTCTAATCGGATCGAAGCTCGAACTTAGTACTTCTGCTGTTCGAAACGGGCAGACTGAAAAATCTATGGGAATGCGACAGCTGCGATCAATTGTCGGTGATGTTTAATCTATATGAAAATCAAAACCCCATACTACCGTAACTGCTCAGTAATCAAAACACCGCTCAATAACTCAATGATTTCCGTGATTTCAACTTAGCGAAAAGTCCTAGTCGAAGTGTCATCGATCAGAGTTAACAGACAGTAACTGTGTCTCATCTTGAGGCGATCGGGCAACTTGATCATTACTCACAAGCTAAAGTGGTTGAGCGTTCACATATGATAATTTGGTCGTGCCTAATGTGGGGTCAGTGGTGCGGTGGTCAACACGATTGTCTCATGAAAGTGTGGCCGCAGTTCCAGTCCCAACCGTGACAAGGATACACATTATTGACGAGGTCGAACAAATCGAAGTTTGGTTATTTTTCCAACAGAAGCAAAAACGTGATGAACAAACTAGTTTTTAGACAGGTCATCTTGAAGCCAACTATAAAGCAATAATTTTAAAAGTAGTCCACCAGCAGAGGTTGCAGAAAACCTAATACGACGTGAATATGAAAACACTCGGATTTTGCAGGCATAAGTAAAATCCTATTGGTTATTCATTCTTGGGTGGAAACGCGTCCTTTAAACGAGAGGTCAATATTCCAACACGGGGAATTTTGGACACTCCCGAAATCACAGATGAAACAGTCAACGACAAGTTTGATAAAAACTAATAGAATAGTTATATTTAATACTTACCCTAAAAATAAAAGGCGTCGTTACAAATATGATACATTGAATCAACTAAAATACGAGGATAGTGATTAGTCAGTTAATATAGTATTGTAGCAATATTTTAACAATCCAATGGACCCTTGAGCTGTTTCGTCACTATTCAAGGTTCGATGGATTCTGAGAAGGTAAAAGAGTTGATCAGAATGTATTAAAATGTTACATCACATATTCAATTAAGTTTCATTGTATACTTTATCCTACAGAACTATAACCGCAAACGTTGCAAGGAGAACAAACGCGTGGAAGCCGATTTTATCGATGTCATTTTATGTAGGTTCTGGACAGGTGGAAAATATTTCAGTGAACTCTGAACAACATGAGAAATAACTTAAAAATCTAATCCCAGCTTTAAGAGAATTATTTAGTCGAATAACCGCCACCAGTTAGGAGGGAGATGTTTGATTGGCTGAATACTCATCAGTATAAGCCGGTAAAAAGCAGACCTGTCGAACACCAGACGTTTACACTGGCATACAACTAGACTGGTTAGAAAGCAAAACATCACTCCTATCAGATTTGAAGTACAAGTTGCGTAGGCTTTAACTTAGATTGGATAAGTCGTAAACAGAACATTTATGCAATGGTTGGTGTGATTTGTGCGGTTCGGTATGGAGCAGTCCCTCAAAACGCCAGGGTATGCCACACTGATGTACTTAGTATACCGTAGTATTAAAAACCCTACGGATGATGATGCACACCTGGTTCATTAACCAACAAAACAGTAACGCATTTAGCAGAGTAGTCGGTTTAGTTAAACACCTCGGTTGAGCGTATAACATTTTATCTGAGAATGTCCTATATCTGTTTAGCGAATCATTTGCGGGAGCTGAACACCAGTGTAGGCGCACACTGCGAAGTTTGTCCTCAACCTTAGAAAATTGACCTGGAAGCAGAAAGGTTGATCCTTCGAACTGAATCATAATAAGTCAGTTATGCGAACAGCTGTTTTCGGTAATTCTCATCGGGCTTTAACAGTTACATAGGGTACATGCGTTTTATATATGAAAAATAGAGTAAGTCAAATAGGTCATTAGAATCAAAGATATAGGGCGGATCACAGTCTAGGCCCCAAATTTTGCTGTCCGGGATCTAGATGTAACCGACTAGACTCTGAAGTTCAGTTTGAAAACCTGCACGAACAACTGGGTGAACTCGGTCCATCTTCAGAATTTAACGCGCAACAATGCAAATCTACTCTGGTGAATGCATGCTATAAATATGTGAATAGCAAGGTACCGAATTGTAGTCTATTAAAGAGAAAACATTTAGACGCCGTAAAAGAGCTACGAACTAATACGAGCGTTTTATTGACGAGGCCAGATAAAGGATCCGGTATTGTCCTATTAGATAAGGCGGATTTTGTTGACAAAATGTCATCTATATTATCCGACAAATCAAAGTTCACTAAGGCGGAAAATGACAAGGATAAAACAGTAGCAATAGAGAAGAAACTATCCAAATTACTCCGTGACATGAAACAGTCAGATTTGATTGACGCACGCAGGCACGTTTGAGCGCATCAGACCAACGGGGACGGATATTCCACACCTCTACGGTCTACATAAAGTACACAAAAATGGAGTGCTCTTAAGACCGATTCTTGACATGTACAGTGCATCGTATCATGCCTTAGCGCAGTTACTAGTGGAGTTACTGGAGCCAACCAAATCACAAATGACCCCATACAGTCTAAAAGATACTTTTGACTTCGTCGACACGGTTGATTCAGTGAATATCAAGAATCAAAACGTGGTTTCCTTAGACGTAACATCGTTATTCGCAAACGTGCCGTTAAGAGAAACTATCGATTACCTGTGCGCTTACATTGAAAACAGACAACTCAACGTCGGCATTCCCATCACCAAACTAAAAAAGCTACTACTATTCTGTACCTCAAACGTCCAGTTTCAATTAAATGGAAAGCTCCATAGGCAACGTGATGGCGTAGCAGTGGGCTCTCTGTTGGGTCCGTTCCTCACAGACATATTCATGGCCAAACTAGAAACCAACGAACTACGTCATGTCATCGATAACTGCTTTCTCTATAGACGCTACGTAGACGATATATTTTGTTTAACAAATGACAAAGATAATACACATTCTCTACTAGCTGACTTTAATCGTGCGCACCCCAACATCACATTCACTATCGAATTAGAGATGAATGGCCAACTATCGTTTCTAGATGTTGCCATGCTCCATAGAATGGATGGGTTAGTTCAAAGAACAGTTCATAGGAAAAAAACATGGACTGGCCAGTACACGCAATTCCTCAGCTTTGTTCCGCTGAAGTATAAGCGGAATCTGGTTTGCTGTGTAACAAGCAGAACCAAAAGGGTATGCACGTCCGATACCCTATCAGCTGAACTGCAGCACATTCGAGAAGTGCTAAGTCAAAATGAATATCCGCAACGATTCCTGGACAGGAACACGCAACCAAAAGTGACGCTTGAAAGTATTCAGACGGTGGATAATAAACCTGTCCTTATCACCCTGTCATACAAGGGAGAAGCTACCAGTGAAATTATTAACCGCCGAGTATGTGATGTAGTCGACACTGCGTATCCTGCAGCACGGGTCATCGTACTGTTCAATACCTGCCCGGTACTGGTGCCACACCTCAAAGATAGCTTACCTAGGTTTTCTTCGTCTTTTTGTGTTTTTCTCTCTCACCTGTTGTTGTCAAGCGGGTTACGTTGGGAGAACCACAAGGCGGCTATCAGAAAGGATTCGTAAACACTTCCCAAAATGGCTTCACAACGGTTCGACAAGGTCCATTTCCAGTGCAATCGTTTTTCATCTAATTAACCATGGACATCAAATTGAGCCGAATTAAGCCTTTCGAGTCATCTACAAGGTCCGTCAAACCTACTCCAGAGCTGTCAGATTGCGACTGTTATCCACGGCCGAGGCAATTACCATCAGACTCTGCAACCCCTTGTCTGTGTGCCCAAAAACAGTTCATGCAAACCCTAAATCTCCCTTGGCCAACTATTCTACACTCACTTGAAATTAGGCGTGAACCACTTGACACCGCCAAATACGACAGACGCGAGTGATAATGCCACAAATTCACTAAATCTTCGACCCCTTTTCATTAGACTGTGATCCGCCTCATGTCTATGATTCTACTGACCTATTTGATTTACTCTAAGTTTTCATATATAAAACGCATGTACCCTATGCAATTGTAAAAGCCCGATGAGAAATACCGAAAACAGCTGTTCGCATAACTGAATTCTTATGAATTCGATGGGAATCTGGAAATGATTGAACCATAATAGCTTCGGTAAACCGTTTATCAGTTCCGACTGTGAATGTTAGGTGACTTGGTTGGTTGGGTTAGTAGTTTGAGGTTCATCTGCTCGCCATGCTTGACGCTTTGAGCTTCAAATCTGCCTCACCAAAGCAAGCAATACCACACGCGTTACTGGCTAATGTCACCCTGCCTGTTGGCAAAACCTTCACCATCTAAGTGTCAAAATGGGTAAAAGCTGAATAAATAATACGTTCAAAATTACCTGACTAAATTGCCTAACTCTTTCAATACATCCACACACACCTAGGCAACACTGAGCCCGAATAGAAACTCACGATAACCTTGCACATAGATGACCTTGAAAGTTTGATTCACGCTCCCGTAGATGTCCATGTCTGCATGGCAAGTCAGCAGATTCCAATTGTGCGAGCTGCGTAGTTGAATGTTTGCCGTTAAGGTGGAGACCGTCACACCTAGTAAATCAACGGTGCAAAGCAAATCGGACATCTAACAGATTTAAACCACCCATATTCTAAATAGACTATTTGGTAGGTTTTTATTTTACATAAAAGTTTGTGTCCCCATTTTTATGCGAGCACATTCCACACAAACCCAATAAATACATGCAAGTATACAGAACAAACGTGACCAAATGGGAGGACAAATCCGGCGAGGTCAGCAATTTGTACCATCAAAAGATGATAGAATCTATTGCTACAGTTAATCATGGATTTTTCAGCATATTTAGGCAAACCGTATATCCATATTCGAAACATGAGTTATCCTAAAGGCAATCTGACACACCGTAGATATGTTGCAAGACAGACCAACTACATCGTCGAAGAATTACAGCCCGAGAGAGGTGTTTGAACATGGATTGAATGAGAAACCGATTCTATTCGAGGAGTCATGGTACTGTGGGTTACACTATATATAGTGTCACGCCTATATGTGCTATGAACTTATTTACACCATGGATGATTTTGGGCTCATTCAGGGTATTACCCCAATCGTAATGTGCGGGTCTTCACTCGACTATGAGCAGGCGTATACATCTTGCCAGCCTGGTGGGTAATCACCTAGAACTATCCAACGTACCCATTTAATCAAACATCTCGTACCGCTCAGACATTTTTCCATTGCAATGACAGCAAACTGTTTGGAAACCGTATCACGTTCTCTGAGGTTACTCAACCAAATCACAAGTATTATTAATGAAACTAAATAAACACGCAGAAGCAAAACGTCTGTAGCTTTGTAGAGCGGATGTGAGTGCTACAAGCAGAAATTAACAAGGTCTTTATGATTATGAGTAATACATAAGTTATTATACGTTTGGTGATTGCAAATGATAAATTTCGATCAATGCGTTGACATCAGTCCGATGATTGTTAAGATAGCTCCATAAGAAACAGAATATAGATACACACCGTTAACTGATACACACAGTGTGCAAACGATTGTACTCATGGTTCACGACAGCGATGGTGAGAATGCACCATTTCCACATAGTAGCTGTAATCCAGAAGTCTTATGGAACAATCATTCGGGCAATAACACGAAGCTTAATAATTGAATTAAACAAATGAGTTGTTCTGTTCGTTTGTTTTCTACGAAATGACTTTTACAGCCTTACGGTTACAGGTTCGCCTCTCCTCATTTCCTTCAAGTAAAGTTTAGTGAAGTCACCAGTACAGTTGTTTAGTCGAATTTGACAGAAATCTTCTCTTCTCAAAACTTTATTTTAGAGGGCTAACTACTCGTACACGCTGAACAGGCGTTTCTGTTAAGCTAGCCTACTGGAAGCAAGTCGGATCAGGTACATGATATATAGATGCTGTTTAGGCTGTTTGCCTTAAGAAAAACCAATATACCGTGGTTCCTCTTTACAAAAGGCATCAGTGGAATACAAAAAGTTCGTTCTTCTGCATCATTTGTGAAATACCGATTGCTACTGTAGGCTCGATCGTCAACGCTATCCGAACCTGGATGTATGAAGCAGCAGTCCGCGTAACGCACAAGGTTCTTTCGGTTTCCGGAACCACGTGTAAGGATCATTTAGCCAACTAAGTAAAAATTGCAACGGATATTGATTTGATTTTGACAAGCTTACATCTGAGGTTGTCAGTACAGTTTACTCATTTCACCAAAAATGTTTGTATCTTTGCTGTTCCCAGTTAAATTCTCCTGCTTCTAACATCTAAGTTGATTAGGCGTGCATCAGCGAAAGATTAAATCACATAGGTGATTCACAGACCTCTAAAATTGTGGTGAAATACTAAGTGATTGAAAACAAATTGTGCGCATTCAAAAGACGGTCAAAGAAAACCCCGCATCTTACGCACACAAAACCGGCATTAATTTTGCGACGATTCTATAAGGATGCAACTGTTCCTCCTTCTTTGAATCTTCTTCTCATTTGCTCCTACTCACCACTTTATATTCTTAGGAGAATTTTACTTTTGCGCACAAAATAGCAATTGGTCTAAATTCTTCGTGTGACCATTGCGGCAGATCATGTTGATCAGAAATAACTGACAAAGTTTTTGTAACCACGTTTTTTAACTAATTCAGCTTAACGTACTACAATTGGCATTCCATTTGGACGTATATCGTCGGAATTTTGTCATACTCTCAAACAAGTTGTTACCACAGTTACTGTATTGTTGAAGTAGTACCCAAAATGTATTGATTTTTGAACGAGGAATAAATAGAGTTGAGGTGATGAAAATTTCTCGTTCGGGAGTTAATTTTCATTACCGTTTGCGTTTTCTGAGTCTGTCGCAAGGACCATAGGTCAAAATATTGTGACGTCTCTTTACACGACTATTGTTGATGACACGCTATACCGAGTTGGAAAATCTTCACCCAAATCCTGAATTTAATGACTCCTTCAATTACACTTTCAAAGGAGATTTAGATGAAGCTGTTGTTATATCCCTCATAATCGGATGATAATGTGATACGAGCGCGTTGTCAGTAAACTGTACTGGGGAAGAAAACGTCAGTTTATCAGAGTGTCCAATACCAGTGGACAATGAATCATTCTGGAGCTGAGTTCTACTAGACATTTACATTCTGAAACCTGTGGGGCTGAGATAGAATTATGATGGAGAGGCCTACAATGTGACCTGTCTCTGACGAGCGTGATTGCATAGAACTTACCAGTTGATTCTGTGGCAACCACAAAGTTGGGCAGTGTTCACTGCGTTAAAATCTTAATTTCTAGGCAGCTGTTTACAAGAAGGCCTGTAGTCTTAATACTCGGAAACTAAACCCTTAAACTTGCAGCCCCTCGTAGTAGACATAAATTACTGGTGACTATTTTCTCTAAGTGTCGAACGAAGTTAACTTCGACTACCTGTTATACATTGAGAATAGCACTAGCTTAGCTCTACTAAGAGGACAGCGAATTGTTTGAGCCGCTTCGCGCTCCCGGTATCCCTTGTTTCGAAGCTTTCAAATATTTCCCTGTTTTGGCTGGTCAATCTGTAAATTTGTGACGCAGGGTTAAGTTGTGAAACCTTTGGAAAAAGGCTTGGACTTAGAATTTCCAGTCAGGGAAGTTCTTAGAATAGGAAAGTAGGTAGAGACTCTTAGTTTGGTAACAGTGACGTAGAAATTCTAATGCCTGTAACGATGAAACTTATCGACTACGGATTTTCATTATGAACGGTGAAAGATCAAGTACTGATCACCGTTCTAACTTCATGAAAACTCCTCAACTAACCAGTTAGTTGTCACGTCCATGGCGACCAATTTTTCGGTCTGAAAATTTACTAGTTCCGTAATGAATAGAACAAAACAGTAGGGAACCCATTACGAAAACGCGCGGATAGTTGATGTTCAAAGATGTCAAATGTGATAATTGACTCCCCATCGGGGTATTACAAACTCACCCCGAATTACGTAAGCTTATAATGAATTTTCTTACCACATTGAAATAATCATTCTTATTCGCAGGCTTCTGTTTTCTCTTTCTTTTTAATCATGAATTGCAAACAGCTAATCTGTGAATCGGAAGTTTCTTATGAATGTAAGCTTATACATGATATGCATTATTCCGAAGAATAACATTGAGTAAACTTGAAGACTAGTTAAGGAAAAACTGTTGGTCAACAGTTTCCAACACAAACGGTAATGTTTATGGGTAGTTTGGTTAATACAATGACATAATTTCTAATGAAGATCGGTGATGTCAATTTCGTGGGGAAACTGTTCCGCTAATTCCAGTCTCACTTGTGGTATTTACATTACTCTCAGTTGGTTGTATTCTTTAACACATTATCATCAGATGTGCGAATGCCTCACCGTTTGCTCCATCACAAACCGTTGTAAACCAAATGAGGTTAACAGCTTAATCAAGGTCTTGTTTAACTAGATCTTTGTTCTTTTCTCCTAACGGCGCGAAGGCTCGGTTTTTAACGCAGTGATTGCAGATACCAGACCGGGCAATGAAACAAGTGGTAATTGAGTCAAACAGTGAGAGTCAGTAGCAAGTGATTATGAGATGTTCAAACTATGGAAAATTTCTGTGAGAGACCGAAATATCGGGTTGACAAACAACTGAATAACTATTAAAATCCTTCTTACAACTATAAACTTCGACTTATGACAAACAAAAACGTTGTACTGTCTACGCTTGTATACAAAACTACTAGATCTGTTGGTCACAGTCAGTAAACACAACAATTAATGACAACAAACAGCGGTTAACCCAAGTAAAGAGCCAGTTAGATAGGAAGCGAAAATTAGCTCTATAAAGAAGGATGTCGTTTATTGGCAATCTACAATCCCCTGCCTAAATAAATTCAATGAAATATGTAGTGGACTGATTAGTGCGTTTACGATGTGGTTGAACTGTTTAATACTGTAAGTGTAGAACAGACTTGTAGCTGCACACTGTAAGATATTGCAAATCTACTTGACCAATCTGGTTTGTTGCACCGGCTCAGGATACAAGCTGTCGTTAGAAACATTGGTGGTTTAGAGCACCATCACCCTGGAGAGAATGCAAATATTCACTCTGTCCGGCAATACATCAACACTATATCCCTTTTTATTTTCTTAATCAAATAATAGTTTTGTGATGTCTTTTTATAGAATGAATATCACGTTCAGTCTTAGTAAACTGATAATCATTTCCTCACTAAAGTGAACTATGATTCCATATATATGGTTGAGCGTAAAAGTTCACATTGATTTTTACTGAACGGACTGCAATAAAATACAGAACTTGTACCAATGAATAACAAGTTGGGGTTATAAAGACATCTAGAAATTAAAGTGAACATCAGCTCACAAGCATTGAATTTGCAGTAGTAAATGACTCGATTAACATTGGTGACAATTGTTTTTGTGAATACCGAGGTAAATAAACGAGGGCGTCAAGGTACACGAACGCGACTGATCGCAAAGAATACCGGAGTTACGAAAGCCAGAAAAATGTATCGTGGATTAGGCGCCTCTCTGTTTCCTGATATATAGCAGACTGGACCATGCCTCGTTTAAGATGGAACGCATTAGTTATTAGATTGATAATTATTCTCTGTAGAGTTATACACGTGAATTAATATCTCAGCAACTCCTTTTTTCACTTCGTAGTAGATAATCGGTAGGCAATTTTTGACTGATTGAATACACAGGTCTTTTAAATGCAATGTTTTCACAAGCGCACATTTTTTTAATATCATCAAGTTTAACACATTTCTCATCACTGTCGTGAAAACGATCACCGTTGGCCTATTATCTTCTGATTTGTGGGGCTGTTTGTGAAGTATTTGTCTTATCACCTCGTCGTTGAGGCAGGTTAACCTAACTTGAAGGATCTTCGCAACTCAAAGTAGTACCTCGTAGGTTAGTGCAATACTCATTTGACTATAAATCTACCGTGAAACAACGAGCTAATTTGACTAATAAAGCGTGAGTTTTGAGTCGCCTTGTCTCCTTCGCTTAGTCAACAAAGCATTCTGGAACAAGTAAGCTTGGTTGTCGTCAGTGATACACAGTTTTCCTCTAAACTAGGCGCAATACCCAAAAGCTGTTGAGTAGAATGAGCACTAAAATTCCTAACCAATCTCCCTCACCTGGTGAATCCGTACGCTGTGCAAACCCAACTTGGCTGACCGGTTCACCGCCCAGTTGTAGTCGTAGTTTCGGCAGAGGTTTCCCACCCCTAGCCACACATTCCACGTACGCTGATTCATCAACCACTAAGGATGTTTCATTTTCCAATTTGAGTCGTAAATCGAGAATGGGCGCTACACGAAAGAACAGACGAAAACAATGCAGTTAAACTATATTAGTTCATGTTTAAAAATGTATGATGGTATGAGACTGGAGAACATTTTGAAAAAAAAACGGGGAAATTGTAGTCAACATATCTACAGGCTTGCAGAAAGAAGACATATGTTCCTATGTGTTGATATTCCGTTTATTCTCATCACTCGTACTTGTGAAACATGCAGGTTATATAAGACAGAGTATTAGACATAGACAGGTTATGAACACGCATACATTCACACCGACTAATATGTCATCAACACTATGGCTATCCGATTGGTTGCTTCAATCACTTTTGTGCACATAGCAACGACAGATAAATACATCAAACCGTGTTTTCCAGAAAGGTTGATTCCGCCTTTACAAATGTTTCTTTTCGTGAAACAGTTGAAATTTCGTGATTTTAACTCTAAGCGAAACTGTGTTATAGGTATTCCGCTCGAATGACTGAAAGTTCTCACCTTGCTGAGTCCAAAATCATTTGGTTTACTTTTGAGTGACTTCGTTATAGGCAATTGCATGGAGTGACTATGGATAGTCTGTTAGGCCCAGCATTAGGTGATATTTTTTGGGGACTGATAGAACGACAATTCCTAGGTAGTATTACCAAAGCCGCAATTTACAAACGATATGTTTATGATGTTTTAGTTTTTATCATTGTTGACCAGTTTGGTCTGTTTCAACATTCTTCATTCTATCCACCCAAATCTATCGTTCTCTCACAAAAAGGAATCAAACGATAGCTTAGTTTTATCAGATACACTCATCACCAGGCATAAACGTGGGACAATACAACGATCGGTCCATCGTAAATCAACATAGGGTAGACAGTATCTTCAGTTTTCCAGCTTTGTCTCAATAGCATACAAGCAGTGAAGACCCTATTTCATAGAGCCAGGCGGATTTGCACCCCTG
>JTDE01000714.1:81443-109148 GCA_014338405.1 Paragonimus skrjabini miyazakii
GCTAAGAAATACGTTGCTGGATAATTTGGCCAACGACATCAAGCATAAATTAAAGTCTGCACTACTACGCATGAATGCGGCTGTCCAATTACGTTTAGTTTAAATCACTAAAGGAAGATTCCTTTAAAATAGCGAACGAAGTTTGTCTAACTACTCTGTCTCCCATGTTGTCTACTAGTTCACTTGCAGTTTCAGTGTCGTTTACTTAGGCAGAACAGATCAAAAACTATCGCAGATAATAGCCAAATACATCCTGAACGATTTGAAACAACTGGTGACACAGCAATCTCAAATCGTTGAACTCATTGCTAGAAATCCGGCATCATCGATTGTTAAACGCCTTATGATTACAGGTCACCAAGTTGACTCACTTAGCTCGTTTACTATATTGTCACTATATTGTCCAAAGCTACTGGCATCTAGCAGTGGCGTGTTGATCGGAACTCACAAGTCAGTACTATGTGCACAAAAGTGATTGAAGCAACCAATCGGACAGCGATGGTGTTGATGACATATTACTCGGTGTGAATGTATGCATGTTCATAACCTGTCTATGTCTAATTCTCTGTCTTATATAACCTGCATGTTTCACAAGTACGAGTGATGAGAATAAACGGAACATCAACATATAGGAACATATGTCTACTGTCTGCACGTATGAAGTTATTGAACGGAACCCAATGTTTCAAGCCAAATATCTTGTAAAAGTTTTGAATGCATTTGAAAGTTAGTCAACAGCTGAATAACTTGTGTCCATTATAAAATCAGCCGGATGCGTGTATCAAATGAAACTTCATAGAAAGCTAGAAACCAAGTAAAGTTACATGTATTCTCATTAGTTATTCAAACTGACTGCGTCCTATATTTTGTACCGCTTATTTTCAATTACTCATTCAGGTGACATATCTTTCCCAAGGTGATTAGTGATCGTTCGCCTCAAACGTTTACTTGTTTGCACATGCGTTTGAATGTATGGTTGAAAATAATAAGTAGACTAGAGATTAAGCATACATCTAACATGATGCTCCCATCTAGTATCAAGATAGAATTCGCCCGTAAGACTCTAGAATCTACTTGGGTAAATCCCGCGGACCTAAATGTTTCTCTTGAAAGTGGACCATTCATTAGGACGCAGTGTCATGCTGTGGCAACCAATTCCTTGCCTAACAGTTAACATTAGTAAAATTAACTGATAAACAACTGTGATCCATAGATTCATAGTATGTTCGCAAACTGAATTGTGCGTCATCGATTGATGGACTCTACATGTCGTTTGCAGCCTGGCATGTCTAATTGATGGTCATTTCGGACTCGCTAGCGGGTGCTCAGTTGTGCCTAATTTAAAAAAACACCTACCGTTTGGGTTATTATATTGATTAAATATTTGTCTGTTCATACTGAGTGGAAGTAAACTACTCGTATTTCGAATTTGTTGAAATCCTTGACGACATACATTTTGTCATTGGACCATTGGCTACCAAAGGATGTTTGACAATGGCTTCGTAGAGTAAATCAAATAAAATTTGTTTTGTAAACACAATAGATCGACAGTTAAACTGTCTGTAATATACTGCGAAAGAATGGCTATCCCGATCAGTTTACAACTCGCAACATGGTCTCAGCAGACTTCGTGACCACAGTTGAGATGAAGGTACTATTTACTCGTCTGTCTTTCCAGAGGAGATATCGCAGCACAGAGTCAGTTGTAGGCTTCATCAAACTCTCGGACGCACATTCCCGGCAGAGACATTGTGCAATTAGTTCACCATATCAACTCTGTTGACTTTGGGCTCGAAAGACAAACTGCCTACCCTCGACCGATCCATGCTATTTTACTCGTTCTCTTTCTGTCGTACAGCGGAATACGTTGATCACACAACCAGATGTCTATCCAAACGGACCAAATGGCCTCACTCGGCCTGGCTCGTAACCATGGTAACCGTATCTACCAACTGCACCATTGTAGCGCATTTAACTGATACAGTCCATCGGATAGACCCAAAGAAAACTTTTCCCATTATATACAGAGTTCTGTTTGATCAGCCAAAAATGGTCAGATAACGGATGTCAGTCACCCCCGAAGCTATCGTCATTCAGACACGAAATTCAGTTCTCAGTTCACACAATTAGCTACCATGGCCGAAGATCGCAGTAGAGGCTCTCGTGTGTACGGGTACAACACCCCTAATTTTGGGTAGTACATTCTCACCCACATCCACACTGACAGTTGGCGTCTGTTACAGGACATAAACCTGTCTCGTGTCTAGATTGTCAAGCGCCGGATATTGGGATTGATGCTGTTTTTCTTTTAGTCTGGCTAGTTAAACGGTCTAGCCTGTTTATTCTCATTAAAATATCGTATATAATTTTATTGATCTGATAATGAATAGTCGAAAATATTTGTTTGTCACATGGTTTCTTAATTTCATCATTCATATTAGTATTTTAAACTCTAATCATCTTTTTGGCCTAGGTCAATTTCACAGTTAACTACCAGTTATCACATAGGTGAGGAACTCACCCTTAGATTGAAACTAGTCTTCATTCTGTTTGACACAACGTGACCGCTTAGGTTGCTGTAACTTCTAATCGACTGTGGCCATCAATGGACATGGTGCAACAGTCTTGCTAGAGCTAGGATATTTTGGTACTTACGGTTACATTTAATTAAGGTGTACCAATGCACATTGCACCGGTCAGTTGACTCACTTTGTGAACCAAGTATGGCAAATGTTCAATCTCGCATAATATGGAGCTCTTTTGTTTGTCTGCAATAGTTATCTGCTGGCTGAATTTACCCACCACGGGATAACAACCAGTATGCAGAAGTGTAAAACCCAAATTTTAACATTAAAAGAGAAAATAGAACTGCATAAGCTATGCTGAATAAAGGAAGAATATTTGATTAATACTTACAAAATACATCGCATGAAGCTTACTGAACATTAATTGGATTCATCCCATGCATCTGCTCACTATACTAGTTTCTAACCCGGGAAGAAAAACCTGCGGAATACGGCTTGGGAATTTATAACTAGCACATTTCAGGATGTGATTCTAAAGATTTACATTACAGTCTTTTAACTAAGCGCCAATAACCAATTATTTTGTTTCCTAAGTCGAGTATCTCGAGTTAAAACAGTGAACAAAACTCACTGAATACTAACACTGTTGCAGAGGCTATTTCGCCATCCGAATTCGCATGGACCGTTTTGCACGTGTATTGCCCCGTTTGTTCGTATTGTGCGTCATTGATTGCCAAATGACAAACCGGTCGATTTGACTGTCTACCGATAAACAACTTGAACTTCATGCTGCTAATAGAAGAGCTGGTTGTATTGGATTGAAACAAACAACTGCCAATCTTTTGCTGGAGAAGAAAATGTTTTGCAGTTTTTAATAAAACACGAGTTAAGGGGGGAAACAACTCATACGTTAAATAAATGAATATCGGTTGCATCATTAAAATAGTCGTATTCTACTCAGTGGTTTAAGGACAGCAGCAATATTAAATCGCCAAACATTCCACTTACAATCAGAAATCGCTCACATTCTAAGATAACACAAATAGTGCCCAAATCTGAAGCAAGTCGAGCCATCGAGGTTACGCACAGGGTAATAATGAATTGAACATATATTAACACTTTATTCTGTGTGACTTTCTATATGGTCGGTGCACATTGTTTGAGTTGAAACTGTCGCAGTAGTCAACAAGATTCAGTTGCAGGTCTCATGGAACAGAGCTTCGACTTGGAATTTTATGCTACTTAACTACGCCAATGAGTAATACTCCACGGAGCGAATATAACGGATCACGTATCAGTATAAATGACAATCCATGGCGTTCTGAAGACAGAAATCAAACGACAGCCCTGCTAAACAATCGTGTGTTTGGGTTAGATTAAATCGTTATCTCCGGTTAATAGATTCAGTTTGTCATGCGAATGAGTTTGCAAAGTTGACTGATGCATGTTTATAAATATCGTGGTTTCTATCCTGAGTAACAACTTTCCCGACCATTTGGCTTTTTGTGAGCCTATTACCGAAAAACCAATTGCCCAAACACATGTCTAAACGGTAACCAAACTGGTCAGGTTAATTTTTAAAACTTTGAGTGACTTACTAGACACAAAAGTCAGCACATAAACGCTGTTCGGAAGCATTAAGGTAATCTGCAATCATTTTGTGTGGATGGATAACGTTTATGAACCAAAATATGTTTCACGATTTAAATTATTCTCTGCTGTTCTACTTAGTCCAATAAATTCCGCAGAAATAATGTTTCACTAAAATATGCTTACACGGCTGGTAACCCAGTGGTAAAAGTGAATATTGGAAGACGAGGATATCTGCCGATTAGAAACATTGGGTGTGCAAGTAAGATTAAACAATAAACGCCTGTAAGACAGTTACTGCGTTGACTAATATTTAGCCCAGACTACAGCTCACTGATAGGTTTGGATCGTAATCCATAAAAGATGGTGTTAATTAATGACCTCCTCAAAAATTGAAACTCAGGTGATCATCCGGTAGGTAGTTAAACGATGGAAAAATGTTGGTAACGTTGTGTGAAATATTTCCGATAGAAATCCACTGGCTCTAACTGTGCGTTCGGTAAAGTATTCGTGTTGTGGTCTATAGAAACAGTGAACTGAAAATTTACCTTCATTTTCGTTGAAACTAAAATACATTTAAGATCAGCTACCAACAATAACAATCAGAAATTGAGAATAAAACCCATGTCGAATTTATGGTACGTAAGTTAATTTAACGCTGCTTGAAGAGATGTCCACTTTAAAATAACCCCAATTAGACGTAAACATAACCGTTAATAAAATGAACCCAAGTAAAGGACGTTAAGAAAATTGCATTAAATGTATTGCACACTTGTCATTTTTTCTGACAAGCGCGCACACCTGCATAAGCATAGAATTGGACGGCAAGAATGTACATATGCAGTTGTTTCCGGAATTCTCAGGAAATCTATAAAATAACTGAGCACTATACACGCTTTGTGAAAAAGGTAGCAATAGGTTGATTCAGATCACAGCCTCATCGTGGTCTGACTATTCCATCGAAGGGACACAAAGTGTTATCCTTCGTTGGCTGATGGGTTTTCGTCAAAGAAGTATAACTAAACATTTTATGTAATCTGCTCAAACATAAATGAATTGTTATAGCATTGTACTTCGTTGGTTATCTTGGATGTGCACATGCCTTTAGCGGTAATTGGCTTATACCGGTAAAAGGCCTTATTAAAGATAGCCATAATATGACGAATCAGGAGACTACCTTTGGAAAGTGAGGTACTTGGATAGTGGGGCGTATACTGGACAGGCTTCATAGGATATGCAATGTACTTAAATCTTGGACTTCAGTGGAAATCACACAGGTGTGTGGATTTTTGCAACAAACAGTGGAATGTCCTTCCCAGCTAACCATAACAATTCTATCATGGTGTGTGAGCCTTTACAAGGAAAGTTATCTCCAATACATAAAATCAAATCAACCCATATGTTGTTTTTAGTAAAACATACATTTGCTGATCAATACTTTTAAATTATAACAACGCCGCTATTTCAGAAACTAGATTTACTGCTCACCAAATGCAATCCTCCGGGCTGAAGATTCATTAATATATTTTTCTCAAATTCAACACTAATCTGAAGAGAGAAATCAGAAACAATCTTTTGCACAAAGTACCTTTCGAGCACATTTCGCTGCATCTCACCAGGTACATACTGCAGCCTGTGGGTATATACTACAAAGTTCAATGAACATTGCGAAGCCAAACGACAAATTAAACAACGACACAAACACACATCTATACACCTTAGTTACCAGGGCAAACTGGTACTTACGAACTAATCTTTTTGTACGCAGAGTGACGACTTCCGTTTGCTAATTGCCAATGCCTCCGAGAACCGGAGAAGCCTTCGGTTTTTTGCTGCATAATATATCCGAAACGTCTTCTCCAGGTTTAACTGGGGTCGACAAGACAACAGGTGCCGAGGCATCGATGACGCTGGTTCCCTGTAGAATGTTACATTCTGACTTGAGTTCGGTATTGTGGTATCCACGAGCGTTTTGCGAGCCCAAACTGGAATGTGTTCGTTGACCTGATAACGTAACTGTCGCTCCGATTTGCTTATGTAAGTGGCCCGGAAATTATACGAGAATTCAAAGATGATGTTAGTTTAGGCGTTGAGCTGTAACGCTGTTTTCAGAGGTCGTGTTGGGATTATGGTGGTGGTGAACAGCATGACCAGTTTGGCTACATAGAACGTGCGACTCATAGGCCCTGTGAGACGGGTTTTCAACAGATTGGCAATGCCATCACTGTTGTATGGCAAACGGGAGTGCACATTTAGTTAGGAGGCTGTTGAACACATCGCGGCAGTCGGCTTTTGTTTGCTGAATTTCCTAGCAAATGCCGAGGGATAGTTGTTTCTTTAGTGTGGTCTGAAGGATGAACTTCTAGATCGATTACCTGCATTTGGCTACCTTATCAACAGCAATGATTCATATGTGATTTCACTGTAGGTATTGCTTTATGAACAACCTTAAGGTCGATGAGGCTTAGATTGATAGTAATGCCTATGGTATTGCCATGTGAGACTTAATATAGATCGGACCTTGCCGGATGTGGCGATTCCCGGAGGATTGTGGTTTAACATGATAAGATGCATCGCCCTCATACACGGTCACTCTTGTTAAGAAATGTCTCGTCATGCAGCTTGCTTGTCTTTTTGGATGGGCTGTGTCGCGACGAGAACAAATACCCAAGTAGTACTTGTCTCGGCTGCTAAGATTTGGTTGTCAGTCGTCGAGAATTAAATGAACAAAAACTGTCTGTTTTGCGAGTGAAATGTGATCCAGGCAGATTCAAAGCGCATTGTTATTCGTGTACGGGACCTAAAACAGCCACCAACCCTCTCCTAAGCGTGTGTACACAAACGGTGACTAAGACTCTTCAACTTGATGCTTTTCACTCTATGCTTGCGGCCGACTTTCCCTCTGACTCATCAACTTGGTAAGCTTGGTTGGTGCCAAGGTGAACAACAGTTGATTATGTAGGTTGTATAGCCCAGTATTTCACGTAATGTTTCAAGAACTGCTCCATAATAAATCGACTATTCAGACATTGCCAAAAATAAGAAAGTTGGATGCATCATAAAAACTACCAGCAACTAACATCCCGGCAGAAAAATTCATGTAACGAGAACATCTCTCTATTCAGCAACTAGCCTCTCACTTTTATATCATTTGGAGCAAACTTTTCCCAAACATAATGTAAGCTCAAGTGGTGTGCTGGCATTCTTCGAAGCAACATTTTTATTTCGTCGACTACCCGGTTATACAGTAAACGCGCAATCTCCAATTTAAGACTGTTCGAGCCCTTTCACTGTACATGCAGTTGTCCCACCGCTCTGAGTTGTGGATAGCGCGCGAACAAAGAGAGCTTCTTCCTTCATCTAACCACCCTAAGCCATTTGATTAGATGCATTCTTGGTAGTCAGAAGCAAGATGTTACTTATCGCAATGCTTGCAGCACACACGTACCAAAGTGCCAGTGTGCTACATTTCAAGCTATAACACACTAGAACTGCGGAATACAGATGACTGCATCGGATTGGACTAGTGCAAATGAAATGCAGGAGCATTTTGAAGGGAGTAGTGTTTGATGGATGCGAACTGTTTAAGTAGGTTAAATGCCTTTGAATAAGAGTTCTATGAACATGCTGCTAACATATATTTTCAAAAACTGCTCACAGTGCATATGACTTGAACAGAACATTAAAGACAACTTAAGGTACAATAAGTTTTGCCAAAATGATGAAAAAACGCAGAAGTGTGAAAATATAGCGGAACTATGGGGAATGTATAAACGTGTTATTCAATATATTGTTCTAAAAACAGAGCTAAATTTTGTTGAAATTTCAAGTCAAATCTGATCTAACAAAGAGCCCTTGTCATAACAAAACTTCATTATTAAACCTAAGTATCGATTTATCACAAGTTGTTTTGAAATCGTGCATAACTATATCGATCTCAAGCATATCCCAGCTATTAGCGTATGCTGAAGCTTGTTTATATGACATAAACCAAAGGAACTGTGAATAAAATAACACTGTGGCAGCTCGAAATATTCGAAGCAACAACTCAGTGTCACTGATCGCACGCGTACGCAAGTTGCGTGAATAAGTACTGATGACTATCGCGCACATTCGATTCGGACTTCTCTCCTAGAATGACGTTGTCTACTATTTAAACCTTATTCATCGTAAAAATTATTTATTGTAAACGTCATCATCCAGGCTGAGGCATCACAACAAATGTTGAAAGACAACATCACTTAGAATTGATTTTATCTAAACGTTTAAATGCGACTAGAACTAGTTTAAGATTGACATTTTACCGATATAAACGCCAGTGTGTAGGTTTAAACTTTCAACTCAGCAAGGAATTACACTACATACAAGCTAACAGATGTAGCCCAAACGCACCTAGATTTCCGTGTGGGAAACAAGAACATTCATGTACCTAAGAAACCTCCTATCAAGCATTACTGCCTTATCAACTAAAGCCGTTGCCTTTCACAGATTATGACTATCATCACTAAATAAGACTAGTATACAATGCACTTGAGAAGGCACATAATACACAAAAACTATCCTTTTGGAAAAGAAGTTCAGGTTTAGAATTGCGATACGACGGCTCCCTCGGTGTTAGTAGAGGACTGCGTAACGTCAGCTCTGCTTGAAACGTACCACTGTGTTGTTTGGAAACATCTACTGAAGGTATCCTCATATCGGCTGTCCCATTGAATTATGCAGATCCACAGTAAGTAGACCCATAGAACTTCCTCTTGTGAATAGCTGCAGAAAACATTATTTTGCTTAGTCATTTCAGAGAAATAATTCAACAGATGAAACTGAAAACAGAAGCTTCACGTTACTTGACTTGTGTTGTGCGAAGTCTCGCTACATTTTTCAAGGTTCATGTTGTCAGTTCAAATTCAAACAGCGAAACAAATAAGGATGAGACATCAGTCATTTGTTGGTATCAAACCGCTGAAGCTGCGTGAAGAATGGGAGACTGTCGAGCGGTTTATTTCGAATGTACAAAGTGGGACTGGGCTTTCTGATAACAACCACTCAAAATCTCGAAGAAGACACGAGTTGGCTATCGTGCAGATGATCTCGAACACTTGCATTGTTGGGTCGCTGGGGTAACAACGATTGCTGGATAACAGCTAAGACACGTTGGATAAAGACTGAGTTCATGGTGGCAGCCATTGAAGCAGCATCCGACGACTGTATAAACTGGCGTTCTGCTTACTTTGGCATGCGTTCATTAATCCTGGTCCGCAGTTGTTGCTCGATTCTGCTACTGCACGAGATTTCGCATCCACAGTTATTTTGGTAACAGGTTTTTGATTTAGCTAGTAAAGGCACTGGCCGTTTGCCTGGAGGGTTTTGAAGTGTAAACGGTTTTATAAAACATAGCCAATGGAGCAGAGCTAAATCTCCGCTTGATAATTGCTTTCCATCTATAGGCTTATACTAAGAGAGGAAGATTTGGAGTCAGCCTTTTGGGAGCACGTGGTTCTAACCGGTACTGCTGAGCCGGTTGACTGAATTTCATAAGAGATCCAGATGGATAGCCGTGGTCTGTGAGAACTATTCAGCGGAACAAATACGTTTAGCTTGTTCGACTGGTGTTCAGACTAGACCACCGTTACGACTGGGTGGTAAAAGCTACTGAACTGTAGATGTCGATTAATCCACGTGTCTAACAAAATAGTTAACCTTGAACCGTTTCATCACACCTTGTAGCAATTCGGAATTCGAGAAGCGATAGTGAATTAATACATTCTTCATCCATGTCTTTCCCAATCTTACCATACGAATTGTTTATCAAATCTAGCACCATCAGTATTTGCTGCCGATTATTCCTAAGAATAAATATTTTTTTAATGGGAATTCACTCATAAAGAGTGTACGTTTGAATTCCAAGCTTAACAGCAACCGATAAGATAGATTTTGACCTATAGGGCTTTGCATGGCTACGGTAAAGATTTTGTCCCGGAACAGACAGCCAACATCATAATTACGTAGGTAAAGAAATGTTCTACTTAGTTTGGAGACAGACTAACATTTATGGTGTATTCATCAAGAAGAAGAAACTAGATGTTGGAGCGCTTCGCACAGTGAAATGTCTGTGAAGATGGATTTTAAATCTGTGGAATTCACGAATTTCTATTCCATACTCATGGTATTCAGTAAGATGATTGAGTGAATATTGCCTTTTAAGTTATGTATAACAAAATCTCGCAAAATAGTTTCGGGGGCTTCACTAGTCATTACGCAAGTTTGTGATGTGACAAGCTGGTTAAAGACAATCGTCACCTCAAGCGAATTTTTGATAAGTGTGACCCAGGAGAATAACAAAAGGTAAAGCGTTAATCTTCCCTTGGTTTTCAATAATTGAAACTCAGACTACGTGATAAACAGTCCTACAAGAAGCGTATGTAGTCCATTCGTCAATCACTCTTCTCTATTTTCAGGGTTATCACACTTTAGCTCATGCGGAAACTTGAGTTTAGAAGATAACCAGATATTCCGCTCGATCCGAAACGACCGCTCTGGGGCCGTTAGTTGATTAGGCAAATATTATAGATTTTTTCGCAATTGTCTGGAAAACTGGCTGGCTAACAATTCACAAATAGCAATTAAACGTTTATGTTAATTTTTGTTACACAGTATACCAGTTGATGACATTGACTTACTTGGTTCTGAAACCATTCGATGAAAACTGGCTCATTCGTTGTCCCGCATGCCTGATGAACAGAACTTCCGGGGGCAACTCGTTGAGTGACGGGTCGAAAGTAAAAAATACCTAAAATTAACAAGTTCTTTCACTGTATGTTTGGGATAAAAATTACACTTGTTAAAAACGGATGTTCTGACGAGCGACGATTGTTTGAAAGATTATCTCATTTCCATCGTGTGAGAATTTAAGTATTTTAAAAGTTTATCTCGTAAACCCCTGAGTTGTATTACAAATGCATATGGAGATAGCGCAGAGTGATATATAACTAACATTCAGAATAAATAAATGCATGAAGCAAGCCGGCTGATACGAACATTTGCAACAGCTTACATGTGCGCGCGCGTTCGGGTGTAGTATGATATCGTGTGTAAATGTGCCCAGTTAACTGCGTGTTGCAACCACAGTTCAATGTGCACCATGGATGTCTTGAGAGGAACGGGCGAAATGAGGGCTTCCCTCACCTGCATAAAATTTGGTATGTTCCAAATATATGAATCTTGGTGTAAAAAATAGTTCATTCGTCAGCTTAAGTGGACATTTTGGTAAACGTCGGCGTAAACCTATGACAGGTAGCCTTCTCTTAGACCACCACGTAACAAAGATAATTGCGAACACCACATTTGTTGAGTTCGATCAGTGAGATGAGGGGGTTGAGAGAAAACTGAATATTATTTGCAAAATCATGTACTAACTGGTAAAATGTATACGGAATAATCGTTTTCTGGAAAATTTCGAATGGGCATGGTGGATTTGCTGACTTTCTTCTGCACTGTCAGAAATGGAAGCTTGCGTCTTTTGAGAAAACCCAACGAGTACATACCCAATCAAACTATAGTTAGCCCTCAACTGGTCCAGTTTCAACGGAAACGTTATTCGCCAGTCCATTCTACGAAAAACCACAAATGGTAAACGATGGTCGGGTCTATGGTTCCATCCTAATCTGCAAGTTCTGATTAGAATGAATGGTTCGAGTTACAGGGGTAGTGGTGACATCTTTTGAGACGGTCGACCTTCCGAAATATCATTCAAGGTGGTTGGCCTGACGGTCTATAAGTGAGGATTCGGCCACTCCAAATGACAAATCAGTGGTGTTGTGATTAGCGCTTCAGTCGTCTGGGTATCAGGTTCCGTCTTCAACGCGCATTTCGGACAAGTATATGTTTTATTTATCCATTGTAATAGGTGCGAACCATGATTCAGGAATGTCTATCCTGTAGGTATTAGCAAAACATTTTCCCCAATAGGTACAGTGCCCCTAATAGAGCATGACATTCACTACGTTAATTAAAACTGTCCTGGTAAGGCTCTGTTAAGATAATCTGAAATAATGCTTTCTACTTTTCAAAATGAATCAACTTATGCAACGGTATCATGGAGATTATGTCTCACACAACCTGTGTACAGTGGTCAGTAAGATGACAGTTTGTGAACAAAAATGAGCCAGTCTTTTCATTTCAAGTTAGGAGGATGTATTGGTTTTGAATTTCCTGGAGTTTCGTTATGGTAGCTTGAAGTACAGTTTGCGACAAACACAATAGATACGGTTATATTCTACACATATTCCACTTGATCAAATCAAACGGCAAAATATCTCGGAGTAGTATGCACACAGGTGTTAACCTCATTTCAAATAGAACTTTCTATTAAAACATAGGTTTAAAATTTGGTTGACTCACTGTGCATCAAGTGGGGCACCAGAAGCATTGAAATCACAAATAACCACATGGCAGTTTGCTGTCCGGCGAAAGCAAATGCCTTTAATCTGCGAGCCGGTAACAGCCAAAGTCCCGTATTTCCAACATTGACTGATCAACAATGAGAACTGACTTGTGTGTGTATCTTAGAGACAAGGAAATACCATGGTGATGTCGCTCGTGGCTAAGACTATAATGTATCACAAACACACATCCGAGCCGGTCAGGATTAGGTTGCTTTCAGGTCAGATGGGTTTCTGTGATTGGTTGGTTTGAGAATATTGTGAATGCAAATTATGTATTTACCTCACGGCTTTGGAAGAAAATTATCTGAGGTTGTCCTCGAGGAATCGATCAGAGATGTGACACTTTCATATCTCGCCAGTTTCGACATAATTGGAAAAACACAATGACATTTTCTGGTACTAAGGTTATACATCATAAAAGTGAAGAATAAAACAGTTGGGGGATATTATCGATCTAGAATGCGATGCCACTAAGTACTTTTGTTCCAGTTTGACTTTCATCTATCAGCTCTGTTCAAGTTTATTTTTGTAAGCCTTGAATTGGCCAGTTCTGTCCACAAAGTAAAGTCAAACAAACAGGTCTACGAGCAACATTTCAATAATTTTTACTAAACATCTTGCAACTTGGTGTGATAGTTTTATTTATAATTAACATATACCGTCTCTAATCACGTTTACCGTGTTCTCTTAATTTTACTGGTTTGAATCGCAGAGTCTCAAATCCACACAAACGGACTGATGTGAATTCATCGGCGGCAGACTGTATCACCGAACCTTCTCGATACTATTCGACCACAATTTGCGTGTTGTGGTTAGGACAATCATATTTCTGTGTATATGCAAGGTTAAAAACTGTTATAGATTATAATGGTTGCAGTATGCTTTGAAAGGCTAAATTTAAACCGCTATTCTGTACGTATCGAATTGTGTGACGACTAACTACTGAAAATATTCCTTTATTACAAGCGACCAAGTCGTCTGAGTCCACCATGAATTACACACTGAAAACATCGTCATAAGCAAAGACAACAATAACAATGGAGTCGGTTGTTGACCATGGAAACGATTCAACCAGTTCAGAATATGCTTAGTTTGATTTGAATTAGATGAGCATGCTGACCATGCGATAAGGTTACAATGAAAAGAACTCGATAAGTATTGAGAAGTATATTGAACAGCGACTCCAATTCGTCTCTTCTGCATTAAATATCTGTAGATGACGATCGGTTGTTAGTGCCTGTCTTAATTTGTCAGTTATGAGCATTCGTATGGCCAACTAGGCAAGTTCCACGATCATCAATGTCTATCTTAATTTTGTTCATTTTTGGTGGTTCTATTCAGTCCGAGTCTAGACTAACTAAGTAGATGTCCACGACGATAACACCGTGTGAACCAGGATCTCCCCATGGACAATCACCTACACCCACTCTTATCGAAGTTTGTTTTCCATTGGAATGGATGAAAAGAAAAGGTGTGAGGATCACAGTGCATGACAACCGCAGTTGAGATCTAGCGATAAAACGTATTGTCTTGGTGACTGTGGAAATGTACTCGATGATTTGGGTTTTTTTGAACGGTTTCAACTTCCGGTAACGGTCCAGGTTAGCTGGATATTTAAACAGAATAAGAGCAAGGAGTAGCTCTTGAAACATTTAATCCAAAACAACATTGCTTACAAGCTGAGACAGCACGCATATTTAACTAAGCTACAGTGGACCGTAGACACAGGAGTTTTAAGATGAAACGTGTCCACTGTACACGTACAGATGGAAGTTTACTGTCGGTCTGTCACTTCTGCATCAGCTAAGACGTGAACAGAAGCTGCTTAGTGACACCAAAGTATAGAAGGGTACTTGTAGTGGACAAGTGGATATGCGTTAGACCCTCATCCACTAACAATTTAAAATGCCTTACCTAAAGAGCAATCGAAACTTAGTCCCAACAGGTATCGAACTAAAGAACGTAGAGGTTTGGAAACAAACCATACATTTCTGGTAATGTTTGGAAATAGGATAATTAGTTAGTTCTAGGCTAATCTGGAACAAACGGCAGTAACCAAGAGGAGAGAGAAGCGCGAGATGGGCTACAGCCCACTTGGCGGCACTCAAAAGCGCGCCAGGCGTAAAGTGCGTGAAATCTTCGAGTGCGTTGAACAACGCTCGAAGCGGTTCGGGTTGAACAACCTTGAAGACTGGAATAGTAAACGAGTCGTTAGGAAAAGGGCAGGCATTCGCTGCGTGCAATTAGTTGCACGACTGAAGAAAGTGGCATTGTGTTCATATCAGGCCTCTCGAAGCAAGCGTACACAGATTCATACGTGCAGAACAAACAAGCAGGAAGACATGGTTGTAGCCGGGATCTTTAGAGAAGCTACACAATCGCTGGTCACCACATACTCCTGTTGCCTTACGCTCTCAGTATCTTGAAGGACGCTGTACAGGACAACGGTACTTTAAGAACGTCCACTTGTGATTATGGGCTCAGTAACTTGACTTAATAATTTATGGTTTTATGAAGCAGTTCGTGTTGCCAGCAGTTTGGAATGTTTGTCAATTTATATATGTGATGACTGGTTGGTCGTGGATATATAAAACTCACTGTAACTTCATAAGCAGCCGCAGAGTATACGGACGTGAGTATGCTATCTTCACTTCTTCCATGACGTAATTATCCTACATTTCCAGTTGCAATCTTGGTTATAGTTGATTAGTAAAGCATAAAAGAAGGACACAGAACTGAATGAAAAACTTTTCAGCTAGCATTTTGGATGTTGTGACTGATCAGCTGAATGGTACTATTGCAATCAACACGTCAGCGTTTGAACAAAGTAGCGAGAACACGAAAACTGGTAGATGCATGCACTTCATATTGGCTCGTCAGTACCAGATTTAAAATAACACGGAAGGATTTTCACATTTAACAACTAGGAGGTGGATAATCAATGAGCGGGTTAGGGTAGGTCATGAAGTCCAGGAAAGGGTCAAGTTCACAGACAGCTGTCTCTGAAGACAGATAGCTAGATTGAGTCGGTTGATTATGACCACTTCAGCAAACTGTAAAAATCTTGCATTGGAGTGACTTAACACGATTCTGAACAAACAACATGGATTGATACCGTAACCAGCGATCAGGACGTGTCTAGCGAGTGAGGAACCTGGGTGTTTACGTGTTTCTGCAACACTGCCGTTCTCCGATAACACGGACTTCAGTGTCCATTTAATTTGGAGCTAAAGAATTACTCCGTTCCGCCAGTATAACTCTTTTACAGATCGGTAGATTGCCGGATTGCGGGACTATTTCAAATCACTATTTGGAACTGCTGAGATTCCATCAGGTAACCTCTGAGCCAAGCTGTGATAGTAAACAAACCAACGGAAATTAGGTGAGTTATTGGTCGTTTGAAAGTATTAGAAGCAAACGAAGACCATTGAGAATGGTTTGTTTTTGTCACTCGATTTGGCAAACCAGTTTTCAATTTTTTACCGGCAGAAAATGTATTCCATTGTAACTGAAGAGTATACTACAGGAAAGAAAATTTTCTTTTATCTTGGCTCTAATGAGCGCATGTCGTTGCCCTATTCGTTACGAGTCTACTTTTGTCAACTTGTCACCGTAACGATCTGAATAACTGTCCACGTGAATTCATGTAATAGTTTGGATAAGGAATCGACGAAACTAAGGGTGTACTGGTGGTCTCGTCCAAGTAAACTGGCATAACTAAACAAAAACACAAACACAAACTTGATGCCAAACGCGGTTGTTTGAAAATGACTGTACTGGAATCTGTCATCTGTCAAACCAGGATATTTCGTCTCAGAAGATGACAATTCAGAATTTGGTTTTTCTACAATGAGTAAAAATATCATCGTCATTATTTTATTACACAAAATATGCGGGTTAATTTTTTTTGTGTCATGGCATTCTAAGTACTGATCGACTGCTTGAAAAACCGTTCGAATTATGAGCCCCTTAATCAAGCCAACACATGTGTTCAATTAATTAACCTCGTTATCTGTTAGACGTGCTTTCGCTCATAAGATGATAGCAATCATAAGTTTATGTTTGGCTGACAGATTAGCAAATGTTAACCACCGGAGGGATTTCATTTATTCATCACAGTATCCATCATCGAAGTGGTGGACCGCAGTTTCTTTCTAAATGGGTCACACCAGTCGCTTGTTAACTTCTTTGTCAAACTCCTCGAGAGTGTAAAGCATGCTAAACAGTTAGCAGGAAAAATGCTAAAGGTTGATGTATTTCGATCAAATATTAAGCAATACTTACGGAATTTGACTGATTCAGCTTGGATGGTACAAACTGAAACCCAACCAGACCGAGGCATTTATTTCTAGTAATCATTAGGCCCAGTTGTTATTTTGTTCATTTCGATGTGGTGTTTTCGATACCAATTCCTCGATTCAGTCCCCGGAAATTCACAACTTGTGCACACATAGTTGTGAATTGATAGCAACCACCAATATTGCTAAAGTAAGTATACTTTGAATGGGGTATGCAGCCAAATAGAATTTACCCCTTAATTAAAAGACGGTGAGCTATTAAGTTGTCTTCTGACAGTCCACAGCAATATATATGCTCTTCATTTTATCAAAAATGTAAACCATCAATTCATTTCTGTAGCTAAACTGAATACTCCTTATTGACAGCAATGCTATTTTTCATTAGATCATCATGAAAAATTAATATTTCAACTCATCTCGACGATTTTCATGTGAAGAACGATAAGAGTAACTGAATGGAACACTTTTTACTCGGGTTCAAATGAAATCCTCAGCAGATGTCAACTGAAAAACTACACACGATTTGAGCGTCCTTCTCTTGTCTCACAGGCCCAGACAGATAAAATGTTTTGTGACTGACCTGCGATCTAGCACGCACAAATCACTGCCCTGAAAGGTGGTCCGGGGAAGCGTTGTATGCAACCGATCACTGTGGCCCTGAACGAAGTGATGGAAAGTTACAATTCCGACATTTGTTGTCCCTCCGTAAGCGTGATTCCTTGGCGTGTCTGGTGATAATTCGCCTCGATCTCAAAACACCTGTCCAATGCATCCACCGCGGCAAACAGATCACACTGCATTCATTGAGAATCACTGCATACCTCGTACGGTAAACCCTAGCAAGTGGCATTGTAAAGTATGTTGACCATAAAATCACTGTCTTTAGTTTACTCAGTCTGAATTCAAAAGATATGAACAATTGTGAATGGCGTTTAACTAATATACATCCGACAGTTTATTAATAACTTGAACACATAAGGGATGTACATGGCAGAAGCTAAGTCGCCAACGATAAATCTACAATGACGAAATTCATTGTTGTTTGTACATTCGTTTATGATTAATAATCAGGTTGTCTGAATATTTTAGTGTTATAAATCGGTGGTACCTAATAGGTGGGCAATACCATCGTAGTTAACACGATTGCCTTGTGAGAAATTGACAGAGGCTTAAATTCCGGTTGTAGCAGTAGAATGCATCACTGGAAAGCTCTAACCTGAATAGTGTAGTTCTCTTCCAGAGAAGCTGGCTGAGAAAATCGCTATAAATGCGAAGGTTTTCATCAGCTGTGAGCAGCAATTAACTTATATACACCGAACTGTCTCATTACTTATCCGCAAATAATTTATGCTACTTATCGTGCGTTCAGTAGATAAACACATCAATACACTGTGGAGGCAGCCAGAAGTAATTACGATACGTGAGATTATGCTCGGGAAAAGTGATGGAATGTATACTGATAGAAAAATTGGGCGCAAAAATAAAACACGCCATTTTCGATAGGTTATCAGCATACACTTAGCAGGAGTGTAGTGCAGAAGAGATTTTCAACCGTCTTTAGTGGCCAAGTTGACCTACCTACACTACAATTCGAAAAATGAACGAGGTACTCTCAGATGCTCAACTTGTAAGAAGCAGGCACGCACACTTTGTACTCGTAGACGAAAACACGGGCCACTTAGAGTCAGCTGGTCGTGACATGAAACGAGCGTAACTTTCTCTCTCAACTCATTACAACTCTGCATGCACCATATGCTGGCTGAATATTCACTTGTTCATGGTGAGTGAAGCTACGTGTCGCCATTGATACCTAACGGATACACTATCTTTACTAAATACTAGTCAGCAATTTGGCTGACAAGCTACTAAACTTAAAACAATTTCAACGAGTTCAACATGCTAACAGCAGAAGATCAGAGCAGTTGTGCAATCTTGTTTGTTTTTGAGATATTTAATACGCCATTAACAACGGTCGGCTTATTCCTCGTCGTCGACCTGACGCCATCCAAAGAACTATCACGCTTTATTACGGGAGTTCGAATGGCAAAATCGAATGGTTTTTCCTTAAAACCTAATGAGTATGCTACTCCATCCATTTTCCATGATTACTCATACAGATTTCGACCCAAAATGGAGTACGTTATAAGCAACTTTGCATCGGCCAGTCTAAATTAACCTTTCTGGCTGACCACTACGTATGGGATGATTTAGAACATTTATATTCACATTAGGAGAGGGGCGATGAAGAAAAATGGCCCCAGCTTAAACATACCATAATCCTGTATGATCATATCTTGTATTCTCCGACCGGCGTCCACTTCTAGCTGTCCTATGTGAATTTAGTCAGTTGGACTAATAAGCTCGATACCAGTGCGTCAGACCAGTTGAATTTCAGAGTAAACAAGTGATTAGTGTTTATCGAAGGTCATACAGTTAATGGGTACCATAAAATAAACACACATAACAGTGTTTAATTCACTGGGAATGGATGTTCAGCCAGTAAACAATGCATGTAAAGTGTAACAACGTAAGGGCGAGAATACCGCAGTTTTTCACAAAATGTCGCAATCCACTTGCCGATCTCAAATGGTCCTGACCGTTTGTCTCATCTATCAGCGTGTAGTTCACATGCCTCAGTTGTACAGGTTGTGCGCTCGAAGTCAGCCATTCCATTTTTTTCGTCAATTTCGTGAGAACAGCAGTCTCCTATGTAAATCAGCTCGTTCACTAACCCTCCGTTTAATGACGGACAATATGCGCTCGGTGAGTATCACCTAACCAGCTTGGTGGCCCGCTAAAGGAATAGTTAATTGCATCAGTATGCCAAGAAAACGGTTGAGTATCACTTGCGGAATGTGGGAAGCCAGTTGTAAAGTTGAACCAATTCGAAAGTGAGCCGTGGGTTAGGACGAACTAGAGCGAGAAACGGTGTGTACCATGAAATAAAACCCGTTACAAGTCTGGATGTACAATGTTCCCAGGGTAAGATCAGACCATAGAAAACACAACCCTCTTTACAGGTATACTTATCAGTGTCAACAGTATATCGGTGATTGATACTTATGTTTATTTGTCATACAATCACCAGACAATAGGAAACAATCGCAGCTGAAAGATAGTGAGATGTACCAGAACCTAAGGCACAATATTTTGGAATACAAATAACATGAAACTAAGTGAACTATACATGTAAAACTACCGAGACACGTGGAAAAGTAAACTAGCATCTACAGAACTGCGTCCTACAAAATCTCAATATTCTACTTCCACATTTGTAGTAACTTCACAAGCAAATCAGTAAAACAAAGACGACTTTTACGTCACTGAACTAGATTAGGTGACACCTCTCAGTGTTATCGCCAATTCCGTGAATAACAACGGGGCAAGCGAAGGAAATCAACTCGTGGCCAACCCATCAGGATTGTCCTAGTCCATCTACGTCAAGCAACAGTTGGTCCACTTCGAACATAACGCCAGTCGTCTACAACATCAGAAAAGTTTACTGGGTGTGGCGGATGTATATGTGGAATTACACGCACCCTAAAGGCTGAGGTAATGTATACCCATACCCCATATGTACAGTATTATACATGCAAGTGCTACCACAGGAATGCAGCTGAGTATATACGTCGATGGTTGAATATCTGAAGACCATCCAGGCTTCCTTATAAGATGGGCGGTCACGTTTAGCTGATATGGGCTAACATCGCTTTCACAGCCCCCCCCCCACCTAACTACGTCAACAAATAACCAGTGTCACTGTGTAAACAACTATGACCAAAATTAGCCATATCTACCTCAGCTTTGGAGAAACGAAACATAGTTTCAACAGTGCCGCTGCTGATACAATTCCTTAGGCACACGAACATTGGCTAGATTGAATAGTAAGCAAGTTACTTAATCACTACCCCGTTTACAGCCAGGTCATGTCCCTGTTCTGTACAACTGCCGTCGTATCGACATATATGTATGCTAGATAAAACTAAACATGGTGGACTTGTTCGGACCAAGTCAAATACTGTCTGAAAATCCTCGAATATCAGAAACCTGTGAACAGTCGGCCTTGCAAGCGTAATTCGGAGAGAGCCAAATAACTAGAACGAGCAAAGCATGAGACGCGGTGCTGACAGTCATCTCAACACACTTGCGTAGCTCTAGCAGTCAAAATCGTGTCATCGAGTGAGACCGAGCGGAGGATAGTGAACAATTCAGAACGTGTATATAGAAAGTCTCTTGACCAGGCTAACCAGTAACAACAAGGGGATGGGGTTTATATATATATTAGAGAAATTGCGCAAATTTATTCCTCTATCTGACAGCGATTATCTGCGCGAAAAAGTGTACGAAAAGTAAAACAAACAGAATGAACATGTTTAGCCAACAGACATGTCAATGAAATACGACAAGCTCTACACTGAGATAGCTAATCGGCAACAGTACTTGGATTAACGAAACCCCTTTGGATGACTGCGTGTTACAGGACAGACCTCTCTAAGCACGTTTTAGGTCGCCATGCACCACCTAGAGCTAAGTTGTGGCGTAAAAGCATCGACGCATTTAGAGTGTTACTCATGAACAAAGAGGGTCGCAGCCTGTAATTCAACGAGAGGCTGTCAGTTAGGTAGATCCGTCCATTCCTGTGTTCCCAGACGTTTCATGTAAGAATCACGGTCACTCCATGGCATATTGGAAGTGGTTAGACTGCCAGGATCACTTTATCCGGACATCTATCGTCTCACACACTCACGTACGGCAGTACACCTGAAGTTCGTCAGTCAGTTTATCACGTGCATGCACCTCATAATCAGGTAACACGTGAGTTTATAACATGCGAACTGTCACAGTTGTGAACAGTACACAATTTTCACTTATCGAATTCAGTTCAAAAACAAACTATTGCCCAACCGCCGTCAGACTGACGTGTTGTTCAGCCGAAATTCCGAAGTAATATCTTTATGAAAAACGTTTCAGTACATGGCAAATAAGCGAAAAGTGAAACAGATATAGAGTAGGTGTAAGACAAATTTCAGCAGGGAGCCATAAAACAATCAAGGAAACCATCCAAGCGGGACAAGCAATACAATGAAATAAACAAGACTCTTGAGGAAAGACTAGCAAACAGACCAAGATGCACAGAACAAAGGAGGAAATTGAATAACATCTATTCTGACAGGATAATGATGGAATGTTTTGCCAGCATATGAGATCAGTCTGCAAGGAACGAGGAATGAACAGATAAATAGATAGGCTGATTGGTTATGCTCTAGGATTTAACAGGAACAAGTTGACAAGAAAGCTCTATTTAAACGAAGTTTTTCTGTAAAAGTTAGAAATGAAAGACAAAATGGAATAGAGTGTTCAAAACCGGTTAACGACGCTGGGATTGCACGAGTCACACGGACCTGCCGACGAAATTGGTTTGACTGAACGAAACAATTGGGTCAAAATAAATAAGCCAACATCAGCATTCGACCAGTAGCTCGTATGTGAAGTCAGAATCGATATGTAGAAATTTTCGTAACGAGAAGCGCACAGCTGATAGTCTAATCGATGTTCCAACTGCAGCGAATCGTCAGTCAAATGTACTTCCAGTTGGTCCTCATTACGAGTGTTGTTGTCACTACCACCGACATCTTCAGAGGTAGCGAAAATATTCTCACTGTTCGGCACATCGAAGTTAACCTTGTTCTCAAGACCATCATTTTGAAATTCAGGCGGCGAGTGGTTCACAGGATTCAAAACGACGTCTTCATCGGGTACCGTTTGTGGAGATTCTACAGCCGTGTCGTCAACAGTCTGCTTTTGATGATTTTCGTCACTTTGCAGTGTGCTAGGTGAACTCAGTTCGACAGCCGATCGCGTGAAAAAGCCGAGTACACGACCTAAAAATCACAAGCGAGATAAGCAAGCTATAACACAATGTTCAAACTAAGTACATACAGGAGCGTGATACATTAACGGTGGTTCATGGGTGCAGAATAATTTGGTGGCATCAACGCCAACTACCAGTTACATCTGGCTACAGAAGTCAGGTAGTATAAAAACCGAATGAATATATAATTTAGCAGAACGTAGTGTAGACACAGAATTTTGTTGGTTCGAGTTCGTGATACTTCCGAAGATCATGGTTGTAATTTGGAAATCACCGATTGGCGATTACACGATGACAAACAATGAATGGGAGAAAGAATATTCAATTCTATGAAAAAGCAAAGGCGCCTCATTAGAACAATGGTCAGTCCGTTACAACCAACAATTACTCGTGACAAATGAATGAAATATATTATTGATACGGTGAACGACATAGAAGCCAACTATATAGTTTAGCGACATGACTGGTTTGAAAAAGCAAACGAAAAAAGGATGGGCACGATGAAAACAGACTAACTAAGTGGTTACATTCAAAAGTCTAGGTGAAAATGAAGCCTATTGCATCCACTATAATGTGGTTACCACTGCACTGTTATTTCGATCGACACTGTCAACAACACCGTTTGTTCTGATAGGACGGGCCACAGGTTGATGACCTAAGACTAATGACCCGGCTGGGGCCACCGGAACAGCCGTTTGTTAATGAAGCTTAAAGTCAAATCTTTCGCGAAACAAGTTAACGACAGCAAATTGTGAAATCGAACAAAAGCAAACCATGGGGAACGGATGAAGATAGAAAAAACGCGTAGACCAAAGACTTCACGTACTAGCCAGCGAGTTACGACAAGTGTCAGAGTTGAATGACAGACGACTGGTTGACAATGAATCGCAGTCTTGTTGGTCCAACTTCGTCACGACTAGCTGCGCAGAGCCGACGTCTTGAGCAGGCGGATGAGGCTATTCGATAATACGAAGTGAGATAGAAAGAAATAAACAGGATGTGCCGGTAGAAAAAGGCATTAAATGACAAGATTAAAAAACACAATGTTTTGGATTGTGACAGTCCATTGGCTGGTCAAGTACGGTTGACGGTTAGAAACTCGAAAGAGATTGCGCTTTCCAGATATTCAATATATACAGACTCCGACTCGCATCAGGACCGTCGTGATTTCGAATCCCTGGTCTGCTACAGCTAGGTAGGCTTCGGACTAAAAGGATACACAGAGCGGATTTTAGTCCAGTCTCGATCCACAGAATTGTATGTTACCATAAATATTAACCTGAGATGGGCGTGGTGCTGCCCATCTGGACAAATGAGGTGTTACAAAAAATAAAATCACTAACCTAATTGTTTTGTTCAAGCCAATGTTCTGCGGCAGCCAAATGTGCACTACAGCTACACGGCTCACATCACAGACCCCCTAAACCGGAACGAAACCAACGCAAATGCAGTAGTCTAGTGTGGAAACAACTGAATGATTACGATGTTACACTCACCTGCTAGTGAGATAGAATGTGTTCACCAAAAAGACCAGGGGACAGAAACAATTTGAGTAAACAGGCTATGACATAAAATACATGTCGTATGATAAACGTTATGTACAGGTTCAGAGCGATTGCAAGTCGAGTTTACACGAAAATACTTCGATGCAAGGTAGAGGAACATCTCCCAGTGTCACTTGGGTGATCTGAGACCAGGAAACAAGCCTGGTCTCTTCCTCATTAAGCGGTGAAAGTGCAAGCTCTGAGAAAGACTGTTCGATTATGAAAATGTGGTATTGAAGGGGGTAACAAAATTGACCTTACATACGGGACATGACAGGAAATTACTCCCAAGAGACTACTCCGACGCGAATGTGTTTATTGAAGTCAAACAAGAGCGAAACGCGCACACACGGTGGGTAACAACGGGTCAATCAACTCCAAAAAATACGAATGTAGAAAAAAGCATGTATGAACTAATCATATCGATACACCTCACTTGGTGGTGATTGGTTTAGTGGTACCAAAAACTGGTCTCTCATACCATCAAGAAAACTCCGCACATCACCAACAAGCAGAAAATGCGAACAGTCAAACCGAGTAAGCAGAGAAGTCCACAGTTAAGTGAACCAACAGACTCACCGGTACCGAGTTAGGGCCTCGTCGGCGAAGTTCCTTACCAGAGTAGGTAACCAAAGGCATATCATCATAATCTGGCTTATCGGAGGCGTCCACCCTGTGAATCACAGCAGGCTGAATAGATGAGTAATGCTTCAACACGAGCGGTTCCAAGCGATAAGCCTACGAAATTAGATAACGAAGCGTGTTACAGTTGTAGCTTGTGTAAAAATTCGGAAACAACAAGTTCTCTAGATAGCACAACACATGAGAGCGTACACTTTTCAACGTCGCATAACATAAGAGTAGGCAAACCTTGTTAAGAATAACGAGAGCCAATCACCAAACAGGTGTGTAGTGTGGCAAGGGGATTTTTCTGTGACAAGACTACACATGGTATTTCAATTTTAGAGGACAATTTTCTTTATCAAGGCTTATGGCCACACTGGCCACGACAAAATCATACGGCACTTATACCGGTTTTTCTTTACGCAATAACTAACATACGTTCTTTCTCTTAACCTGTTTCGTTCTGTTTCAGAACCAACGTACGTTGACAAGACGAATAAATCACAAATGGCTAAACTTATACCATTCAAGTGTTGTATAGGAACAATAAATAAGTCGGATTCTAGTATTCGTAATCTAGCATTCTCAATTGACTGGAGATGAAGAGCGAAAGCTGATTGTACAAAAACCCGGCTTCCCCCATGGAGTAGTCAATCTTTCGATGTAGTAGTGGAACAATGAATGGAAGAAGCAGTTCAACGACTTGCAAATCTATTCACATAAAATGGTTCCGAATGTCTCCCTGACGACTGTGTTGTCTATAGAAGACAATCAAAGAATAAATCCAGTTTTTTTTTGCATAATTTACCAAATTCACAGACAGCAGGTATGTGCTATGAGGTAAATAGCAAGCTGTTCATCAGTAGTTTCGTATCGGGGATAGAGAATCAGAACTCTATGTGACAAGTGGAACACAAACAGAGAATAAACAAACAACTTCAAAAAACCCAGAGCAGTCAGAAAGCAAAACAAGCAAATTAGTGAAACTGGGACATTAGATCACCATAGGAAACTCAAGTTGGCGAATTAAGAGACGAATATTGCGACGTAATACAATTGTTTTATGCAATCAGACCAACCACGAAAATACAACCTGGATGGGCGTTGTGCCAGACAACATAGGACAACAATAGATTCGAGAACAGCATTGAAGTTTACATGTACGCAGTCACTACCGGTGCAATTGCAACCTCACTGATGATGGATTTTCAACACAAAGTGGTCGGTAGTTACGAGGAATAGTAAACGTTTAGGCGAACATTTGAAAACAGCAGTTTTTGACTACATAGTAAGCCACTGAACAAAACCGCAGGTTCTTCAACATTCTCAGTGATATCTCCTCAACAAGAAAGTTACGGCTCAGTAAGGAGAACGATCCACCGTTTTAAACAGACTACCTACGATAATGAAAGCACGAGAGAGAACGCCAGTCTCCAAGCGGGACTTCGTATTTTGAAGATGCCAAATGTATTTCACATAGATTGTTTGTATTGTATGGTTCGGCCTACGAGCCCTCTAGAGAGTGGGTGGAAAAAGTACGGTTCACTTAGTCGATTAGCACTTTTTTGTGGGACTGCTTTAGGGACCATACAGAGAATGTTACAAACCGCTAAGTAGAGGATAGGTTTCAGGAAAATAGCACGGCCGGTATTGTATATGAAGGTATAGACGCTTCAAGACTCGTTACGATGCAAAAGCGTGATTAACACGTCCGCAATCGGATGGGAATCCTACATGTTCCCAGGGTTGGGTGAGTTGACGCAATATCAAACAAGTAATCTGCACGCAACTGCAACAAGACTGACACCTCTGCAGTGATCTGTGTTGTAGATACAAAGAAATTCCAATGACTTCCTTGAAGAAGAGAATACCCTTTGATAAGCCTCAATAACTAGGTAACTCTAAAGTTTTCCTTATTGATTAATAGTGTTGCCAGCTTTGACGTCAACTTGTCATCAGTATCTTTAAATAAAAAATGGGAGTGATATGGTGTTGAGTCTCTTTTAAACTTCAACAACTTAAGCTCCTGTTTCCAAGGAAGGATCGTCTGCAACGCAGCAACCGATCAATCGGGTCTCATCAATCATATCATCTTGGTCAAGCCAGGTGAACTGCTCCTCACTATCAAATCCCCGGAACGAATCGACGACAAGTTGCTGTTTGACAAAGTGATACTTATGATCTTTGCACTAACCAATAATGGGCCATAATGTACAGGCCATTGTCATGTTCAGAGATGGAAGGCTGTGGTGATAGTAATTCGTAACTGAACGTTGTGTTACTGTTGTTTAACGGCATGAATAATTACGCTGTTCATAGTATGGATTAAATTACGATTTCGTTGGTCCGTTTGCTGTGTTACTGTTACAATGTAAAAACTAGCTCTGGGTTTGAGCTAAGTACAATACCGACTACTGTTGTATATTTTTAACTACTACAAAAGGACCAATAAAAGTCTGATTAGAAGATTAATTGACTTGACATAAATCAATCCCCACTGCAATCGCGCCACTCTTCCGGAGCATATCAGTTCATAGGAAACCCTCGGAGCCCTTGCAATTCACCAGATTCTCTCAACTGGCGCGAGATCTGCAATTTGTTCCGTAGGTCTTGTCTGAAGTCAAATAATCTATCATGAGGAAAGAATGTCAACTCATGTGGAAATCTGCATAAGTCGCCACGAAAATCAATCTTGCTCGACAAGCACACGCATGTAAGCACATAGACGCAAACGAAGAAATGTGATACGACAGCAAAAAACGGCACACCAATTTAATATGCATTCAAAAAGGCCTAAACAACCGAATCATT
>JTDE01000714.1:109248-129570 GCA_014338405.1 Paragonimus skrjabini miyazakii
AGGCATAGAGAAAATCAGAGGGTAGGTTGTGACGAACAGATTACTTGGAATCATGAAGTGGTCAAAATGAACATACAATGAAACAAACTGTATTTAGTTACCATAAGAAACAGCGAATGCACAGTCTGATAGACAGTCATCCTGTAATTTTGTAGGCTTAAATAGTGTAGTCCTTAGTAATGAATTAATGGACCAAGGAAATACTGAATTCGTTGGTTCCATATACGCGAAAATCTACTCAGTATTGAGGGGGATGAGTCAATTCAGTAAAGTATCTGTGTTTGTTCCGTTCAGCTTGCAATCGAGCGACGAATACAAACCATGAAAACACACGTATACATCCAGTCGAAAGTGAACAAGTAAATGGGTTTCTGACCATTAGCTCACGAGTGAAGCATTCTATGAGTTGCAGCCACCGCGTGTGAGCCAATGTATATCCAGCTAAAAATAACCCAAATGTGTTCAATGACAGTTTGTAAATTAGACGCGAATTCACTAAGAAAATCCATTGAACTTAGCCCAGCAAGCATACAATCAGTGAAGGAAACGAGGTGAGGCTGTGTCTGAACCATGTGATTAACAAGCCAATCCGGTATACTATTAGGAATTGAAACAAAACACTCTGTCTTTGCCCAGGAACTTGGGTTCAGGTGTATTTTTGGATTGTTCGTTACAACCACATTCCAATTATTTGCTTCATCTGGCTTAAATCGCAGTAACGCCTGTTCTTAAACTTGAACTCACTCTAGAACTGCGTCACTCTCAGATGTTCAACTGTAACCGTGTACGGACGTCATTCCTACAAGCTTTTCTTGAGCAACGCTCCCGATAGTCGTTAGTTAGCTCAGATAGTCCTATTAAGGAATTATTTACTATCCGCGCCAAGATAGGAACTCCACCATACAGTAAACTGACCTGGGCCAAATGTGGTACAATGGTCACCAATCACGCACTTCTTAGTCATATTGTTTTTTGCCCCTGTGACTGACTTATCGGCAGAAGGATTCTGCAAACTCTACAAGTAATCAAGCCTGTGTACATAGAATTAGATGGACATCCCAAGAGTACGTGGAGTATAATGTGGTGTTTGTCGTTCACGTTTTCATTAGCTAACTGAACAAAACGTCATTCGTGTACAGAGGGTGTCACGTTAGTGTGCCTACAAGAACATCTGTAATGACGCCTCCGTCGGAAATATGACAGGGAAGATTAGTTTTCCAACCAGAAGTATTGACTTGGTCCCCATTGAACCACACCAAACAACACGAGCCTTCAAAACAGACTTGCGCCCGTTAGGCCCTGAGCGCAACGGTCAGCTACCTGTCGAAACAGATGGACACTAACAGTGTACGCAATCAAGCAAACAATAAATTTTCCGTTACATACATCGATGTAGGTGTAAAAACAGAAAACAACGAAATGCACCAACTCTAACATTCGTTGAAAGAGTTTAAAGACGCTGGTGAAAACAAAAACTCAAGCGATGATAAGGAGTGATCTGGCATCAATCAAGAGTTCTCGGAAAGATAAGAGTTAAACAGAGGCCAAGTTGTAGCGATAATAGTGTTCAATAACCACTAGAGCTAGGAAGCGATTAGATTGCTTTCAGAAATAAAAGCTATGTGGAAATCCCTTCACTAACACATGCCATAACTTACCACGGGATCAGCGGGATGATAAATGTTGAAAATGCGTGGACACAAACGTCGTGGGAGCACATTGTCCTGAGTCACATAAGCACCAGGCCGGATACCACGGAGTGTCAAAAAGACGGATAGGGGAGATCCCAAACAGAAGAAGTTTTCTAGCTATAAATAACAAAATAATTTCAACGGCAAAACCTTCGTAAATTTTCAACATTTAGGTTTGGCAATTGCTGAGATTGCTCAAAAACAAGTGCAATACACAATGATTGTACATGTTGACATTTCAAACGGGGACATCACACAAACCAACTGAGAACAGCATCTGAAATGAATAATTCAAAGTAAAGAACTGTAAGAGAATAAAATTACTTTAAAAGACCTACAATCTGTAACAAACTGCCCAATGGCTTATAGACCACGTTCCCCTATGAGTACTTGTGTCAACTGAGGGTGATAGCACACACAGAAAGTATACGCTGGACATACCAGAGAGACATGACATCACGTCCAGAAGGATATCATCACTACACCAAGCGCTGAGCGCATATGATGCATACACCGATCCCTCTCTTTCTTAATTTGGGGCATTTGTACATTCGTGAACTCTCCTCACGCTGTCGACCAATTATGCGACCTTTGATAGACAGTGGTAATTCCTAGAATTATCTTTATTTCATAAAATCGAAAAATGATTTCAAAATATCCGTTAGATGGACAGAACAGCCTGAAGACGATCGATGAAAATGAAGAAAACAGCTTATACGTATTTTCCCCCGAAAGAAAAACATTGTTTTTATGCGTAATTGTCAAATCAAGTCGAGTTAATAAGACGCAATATACACAAAAAGGAGTACCCACGTGCATCTGCAAATGACAAATAAATACAAGTTGAAAATCACATAAATGATCGCAGCCGTCGCATTCCCAGTCGAACCCCTTCGATAAGAAGCACTAGACTGCAGTTTCGCTCTTAATAGAGCTGATCAGTAGTGCATATCCATGCCATGGCAAGGACTAGCACTCCGGCCACACTTTCACGAGGCAACCGTGTTGACCACTGCGCCAATGATCTCACATTAGCCACGATCGAATCATCCTATGTGACAGCTGCGATCAATTGTGTGTGATGTTACACTTGAAAGTAACCAAATCCTCGACTACTCATCAGAAAAACAATTAATCCAGTGAGTTTATTTCACACAACAACGATAATCAATGGACTATAGCCAATAATATTCGGAAGAGTCATTGATTTATATCCATAGTTAATTCATGGGTGCGTGACCTGTGTTTATGTGGAATTTGAGCCACAGAACAAAAATAGATATGCAAATAAATGTTTGCACCTGGCTCCGGTTGAAAATGCAAAAATGTCTGGAAAAATCCGAGTTTAGAGAGTGAGACAGAATTCTAGGAGCTGGAAAGTTGTTCGTTGTACAATGGTGAGAAACAAACTGTTTACGGTAACTTCGTCTACAACATGACATATACCTTACAGATCTATCGAAATGTATGGAATCGTTCGGAGTCATGCATCGATGAATCGACGTCGGATGAAAAATAAGTTGACATAGAAGGATAGCTTTCTGACGTCGTTAAAGTGACCAAGGTGTGGTTTGCCCCATACTAACTTTAGGATACTTAATAGAAAGAAGTTGAGGGGGAAGGTTGACTGTTTACTTAAAGGGATTCACAGCCATTAGAAAGTTTCCCCCATTGCACTTTATTAGGGATATGACTGGATGTATTAGGAGAGAATGCAGGACCCTGACCAGCATGAGAGTCCGGACAACAGATTGAACGAAAAAAATCGGATAAACTGTTAGATGTCGTACATCACATCATCTGCATATTTCATTAAAAAATACAATCTAGAACTGACACAAACGCTATACAAATTGAGAATACGCACGATGACAGAAATGCACCCGAGAGAACGCCGAAATCGACAAGAGGGGTGCGATGAAGCCTGATCATCAAATTGGGTGAACTGGTAACAGTGACAAAACAAACGTGTAGCAAATGACTGACTGATAATTCAATGTGAAACTCGTTTAGAATTTTAAGTGGCGCATGCCTATCACCTTAGTCTAAGAAAAATACGAGAAGACGTAAACTCTTCACCTGGCGATGAAGTAATTATTCAACCAATTCACGCACGTAAAGTATAGCAAATCTGAGCAAACCACCTTGATTATGTATTTCGTTCAACCGTTTATGAACACATGATATCCTACCGTGTATAGACTGTTTTGCAAAACCTACAGAAAAGCGGTTACCCGTTGGTGCATAATGTATCAGTGAGACTTCTGAATGTTGCATTCAGACAATGTGAATGCTAGCCGAAATAAAATCGAAATGATAGTTGACAACAGTCTGGCCAAGAAATACAAACAGAACAATGAATAAAAACACTTACATTATCTTTGAAGAGGAGGGAATTGGTCGTAAAGTAGGAACAACCTACATCTGGGGCTGTTGCTACTGTTGTGATCGCAGACGGAGGCGAATGTGGGCGCGAGAAACTGGAGTCCAAAATCGAAAGATTGTCACCGAAGCCGTCTCTCGGATGCAGTGAACGGTAGAGTTCCTGTTCCAGCCGGCTTACTCTGTCGAACGTTTTGAGGTTGATAACATGGATTAAATAAGCTGAAGATAAGTAACTACAGATCAGCAACATGCATAATGTTTAATGAGTGGGTGACATCCATCTATTTGTTTCTAATTCAGATCAGAGCCTAATGATGTGTAGTCTCTCTGAAGAAACATTGAGGTCATCGGAAATTAAACAAAAGTTCAAACAAAACTCTAGAAAGAGATCGCGGCCTAACGGCAATTGAACAACAACGTCATAACTTAACCACCATGCATTCAATAGATTAGAAGGCACAATCATTGAGTACAGTTACTTGCGATCGTCTAAAACGTAGTCATGAATACCTTGCAGGCTTTTGATGCCCTCATTATAGCACTTGATAAAGATGATAGGAAATCCCAATGTTCAAGCAGTGCATCACTCTCCCCCTCGTCTCAATTAAGCTGAGTAGAACGAGCGATCATTAGTCAATCTTGTACAGTGAAATCAAAACTCAAACAAGATGTGTCAAATTGTTCCACGATCCTTTCCCAGGCAAAAAAGCGTCAGTTCTTATAAGACACTAGCGAAGATGTCGTATTCAGTACGGTTACCATACATACCAGCTGACAATATTGATTCCAGTCGCATTTACAACAGCCTACGACATATGCAATATAACGTCGATGCAGTACAGTGGTAGCGAAGTCAACTATCAAGCACACAGTCTCGGTTTAGAGTCCTGCTCACATTAGATGTTCATAATCGGGTGTAAGCCGCTCGAAAATACCTGGTATGTCACATAACAAACGTAGTATGCTAAAGAAGAGGAAATTTACCCTGTGTATTCGGTACAGCTAATGACACGGCATTACACACAAACACTTTCACCGACAATTCCAAACCTGCCGCGGAAAAAAAAGCTCGATGTTCACGCTTAAGAGAAATTATGACTGGTGGAAGATCACGCTAGAATAGGGCGTCTACCTATGGACTAAAATGAGCTAGGTTCAAAAACTGATCAGCCAGTCACAAACCGCGCATGGTAAAACATACCACCTAACGTAAAACACACCAACAATAGGTCTGCCCAACACGCTGACCGACTCAACTGCAAGCAGCAAAATGGTATTGATGCTCTTGCACACGAAGATAGGCAGAGGTGGCATGCCTGCTAGCCAAGAAGACAAGTACACGATGACTGAAACCCTGGTTTCATTCTATGCCGGAAAGCTCAAGATTTCACTGAACATCAAACCAGCTGTTAGCTATCCAAACAGCTGGTAGAGAATTTGAGACCAGCTGGAGAGGCTGATAGCATCCAGCCCGCGTGTAACTCTGAATGTTACGTGAAGGGGTTGTGCCATATAGACTGTACAACCTGGATGGTGACTGGAAACAGTGAAAACGAACAGACCAGGGTGAAACACAGCAATAAAAAGAGGCTTACTATCAGCCTGAGCCGAAAGACAACGCAAGAAAATGACGCAAATTAAAAGGTAAAGTTCACGTGACGACTATTCTAACTGCCTAACACAAAAGGTGATATAGCAGGAATAAGAAACAAAGAGTGCCGAATACAGTAATTGTGATATCTAGAAAAACGGACAGCGCAGAACATCGCACTAGAACAAACGAAGGTGAGCATCCACGAATAGCAAACCAGAAAGGTTGCTAAGGGGGATTAAATGCTGTATTATGAATTTTATAAATAATGGGACGGGAGAACCTCAGGCTTGACTAAAACAGGGGTTTCGCGTGATGATCATCGTATTCAATTGAAACATAGGCAAACATAAACCAGAGTTCTCAATGAAGGTTATACACTACCACTGTCAGCCAACCAATGAATAGGAAACACTCGGTTGGGCGTGAAGTACTAGTACCGAGGACCCTATGACAGCTCAGTGGTAAACGCGCCGACTACAGCCGACCACACGATCGCAGGTCGGAACTCCGGTTACTGTGAGGGCTTCTGTTCAGATTTGGTGAGTTTATGGATAAATATATGACTCAATAAGCTACATGCTAGCAAGCATCTAGTAATGTATGTGTTGACAAAGTGACTAGGTCGACCAAACATTGCATGACTATTTGAGTTGCTTCTAATGTCTCCGCTAGAACATGGTAGCAAGGTTAGGTGATATGCAACTGAAGTGTTGTTTAGTAACGATGGCACACAAAATATAGTAAACACATGTTCATTCAGTTACCAGTAGTCACGTCGTGGTAAGAACCAGTATAGGTCGAAAGTGGAGATGTTCCAACGTGTGGCACACATTGCCTAGCCCAAACATGCTATGGCAAGTCACAGCGTACTAAAGCCAAAGTCCGTCTGTGGTTTAAACTTTGGAGGCCAGCAGATCATTCATCAACCTAGAAGGGTCTCAAATTCTACATGAGGGAGAGCGTTACCACATCTAAACTTGAGGAAAATGACTAGTGTCCGTCGAGTGTCGATTGTGCCTCAAATGTGTGCGCTAGGTGCACAACAGTGGTCAAAAGGCCCACTGGGTGAGGAGGAAGATGAGTATAAATAACGATTAAATAACAGGTGGTGGTGAATAATATGAGAACTGGCTGACCTCGTGTGATCTTCACAAGAGAAAGCAGTGTTATTTCAAGCGTTTTGACCAACGCAATCGAAGGATGATATCGAGTGACACTGATATGGCAAGTGATGGAAAGAGAACGTCCGCTCAACCGATGAGAAGAAATCGCCTGAGGAGACCCCGTGATCCTACACTATAACGATTAAACAGTCACTGCGCTCCAAACTCGGACATATATGGATAAGAACTGAAGATACTTCCAGCTGACGTTCTGTATAGTGTGGCAGGACGTGTAATTATTCTCCTCAAAAAAAGCAAGTTGTCTAAACAAAAGAACGGATAGGTGGACCCCAATTCTACTCGCTGTAGAAGTACGCCGCGCTTTTGACAACCATAGTTTTCACCGACAATTATTTCCGTGTCATAACATCATAAATGACTGCAGCATGAACAGTCAGCTCGTGACAAACTGACCGACGCACACAGCTGTTCGCAGTTTTCGCATTCAGATACGTGTGAGAACAAAACACAAGTCTAGTGGTTTCTATCAAATTCAGCTTATCAAAGGTTTGTCTGAATGCGAAAACTAGGGTCTAGTTTGAACATTGTTACAGTCATAAAGATCAAACTCTCCAAACTGAAATGAAAAACGAAGGCACGATCCGTTTGATTTGTTGATGTCAACTACTTCAGTTTACCTGAGAAGCTAATGACCGTTAAGATAGGCAAACCACAAACTGCAAACAAAGAGTCTGTTTATATTTCCTTGCCCTTCACGAATGATGCCGTCGCTGAAATCGTGACCAAGAAGCTTAGTGTAGCAATCAGTAAAATGTATTTCGCAGCTAAACAATGCGTTCAGTTTACCTCCACACTAGTATTGCACTCCCAGTTGAAAGATTTATTCTGTTCAAGCCACCTTTTTTGTATTTACCGTTTCGTTTGTTCCTGTGGATCAAGCAACATACACCGCGCAACATGGCGATTACCAGAAAGCATTCGGGAACACCAACTGGTGTAGCTAACGCCAGAATCGATGAGGCCCTGATCGCCTGTGATCGCTACGCATCTGATCCAGTCAACCCACCTGATCAATCAGACCGATTCGTTTAAGCCAATCTATCGAACATGTGGTACACAATCGAAGCGGGTCAAAGGTCGTATACTGTCAATTACAGAGGCCATTGCGAATCGCCTACACTCATCACCACTGTGCGCCCAAAAACGGTTAATCAAAACGTTGAACCATCCATAGCCGTGTAAGCAAACCCAGGACAGAATGATCGCGAAGATGTGACGCATCTCTCGCAGATTTCGTATAACTCACGTGATCGATGTTCCGTAACTAAGTCTGATGACTCAAACCAGACAGAAACTACTGACCGACATCTTTTGCCTCGGTGATATTTTATTTAACATCCCCATCGAACCCACATAAATGTGCTGTATTTAGCCTGATGATGAAACATACGAGCACGTTTACTACGCGTTTTTTCTCAGGACTAAATCGGGCATATTCGAAGTAGCTGAGACGTGTTGGTCATGGGGTTATCGAATGGAATGAATAACTGTTCATCAAAATGGTCGGGCAACTTGAACACTATTCATGAAAGTGTGCAATCGGGAGTTTAGCAATAATGAATTGGACATGACTAAACATGACAAACATGACTTGACTGGCTCACTTCAAAATCACAAGGAACGGGATGTAACTGGCGCTCCGAAAGAGAATATGCACAAGCGACGAGCGCAAAAACTCCGGCTCAGCGTCTATTTCATAGTGAGTCAGCTGAAATTCCATCCAAATTTTACATCGTGTGCTCTAGTGTGAATGATGTAACTCAACCATTTTTAACAAAACACAAATATTTCGGACACACACAGTACTGTCACTAACACCAGACCAGATCACAGAATACTTGCAACGCATAAATATCGAGTGCATTAGTGTTAATGGGTGCAAGTTAGTCAATCGATCGCATGTTTCACAACAAAGCTGTGAATGTTTGTTCACAATTTTACGGACATAGTACTTGGATAGCATAGAGTGCGCAGTCGCCAAATGCAACAATTCTAGCTGAGTTAAGGAGCTGAACTGCATGCTGCCCAACTGAAACGACTTAGATACTGTGCTGCGGAAAGACAAACACATTTACGATGAGCGCTAACAATAAAGAAGACAGCATTCATCGACTAATCACATAAGAATTAGCTCAAACAAGAGCGCAAAATGTCTACGGGTTTTTGCTTTTAAAGGGCCCGACCAAAACCATCTATTGGAACTAGAAGTATGAGTGGTGTGCAGTTGGTCATAACCTAGCAATTAGCTCTTCAACACACCTGAATGCTGATGAGTAGTAGGGGATTTTGATTTCCATATAGATTGAACATCACTCATAACTGATCACAGCTATCGCATTCCCATAGACATTCCAGTCGGTCCCTTTCGAAAAGAAGTGCTAGACTCGAGTTTCGCTCTCATTAGAGTTCGTCAGTAGTGCATATCCTTGCCTGAATGCATTTATAAGTTGTGTCCACTTATGAAAGGGTTTTTTCAACGGCTGTTCAACCTTCCATTTGAACAGGGAACTGGCACTTCAACTGTTCTATGTCAAGTAACTAGAGGTTAGTTTAAGTTACGATACAACGTAGTTACTTCGTGGTGAATAGCAGGGGATCTTTGGTTATTATAAACTGAGCATTACTCGCAATTGATCGCGGCTTTCGCATTCCCATAGACTTCCCAGAGAGCCGCTTTCGAAGCACTAGGCTCAAGTTTCGCCTTTTTACAGCTCGTCAGTAGTTCACATACGTGTCACGACCGGAATTTCAACGGTGGTCAAGCGTTCAGACGGCACCTTTTTTTGTCAGCACGTTACATTAGACACACGTGAATTATTATATGCGAGTACTAAACAACCCTCCCTCGTCGGAGAGATACTTTCATATTGTTGTGGCCGTAAACGATGCTTGGCCTGCGAAGTTGTTTAAGGTATGAAACCACGTACAGATTAAATGAAAACATAGGACAGCAAACGTGTACATTCATTTGCATAGCTGACGTCTATCCACACACACTGGGCAGCAGTACAATGTCATTCGTCTTGGTGACATGTCTCCTATTGTATGTATACACTGTTCCAATAGTCTCTTCTAGTCCCTCGTCTACCTGGCGTAGAGATCTGTCTGTTAGTTCCCGAATGTATGTACTACAGTACTCACAGATGAAACTGCCTGTTAAACTATAACATGTCTCTCGTCTGAGACCACTGTTCATTCCACATCACTCAGGTCATTGATTTGTTGAAGCATGTGTGCTGCTTCCCGGAATGTTATGTTCACCTGTTACTTTTTCAGGATAGCCTCGAATAATTTCTTAATTTGGCCAAACCATCAAAACATCTATAAGACTGTAGACGAGTGAATAATTCATTGACTTTATTGTCGTCCATCACTCTACAAAAAGGAATAACGTAGAAGTCAAAATTTTGTTTTCTATAACTCAATCACTTGGGATTTGTTTTACAAGTATTTTTTAGATTTTCAGCCACATCATCATCATCATCAAAGACAGCAATACATCAGTGGTTCACACTGACGCTTAACTGCTACACAATCACGAAGAAAAAACAAACCCTGTATAGGAAGAGAGAAGAATAAAAGAGAAGGGGAGGGGGACCTAACCACTAAAAAATAGCTACGTCTACATTCAAACATACAACATCAAGGCACCTATACCTCGCAAACAGCCACATCCAAATGCAGATATTTATTTGCACTTCTACTTTTGATATACCGTTTGAAGTCCACACAAACCCAGGTTACGTACGTTTGAATCAACCATAGAATTGAATCAACGTTTATTCTGGAGGTTATTGGCTGCGGTCCTTAATAAAATGACTTATGGATTTAAGTGTGATCATCATTATCTTGTAGTGTAGGCTTATTGGAGTAACTGTCTTCCATTTAGAGATATGAGTATGTAGAACACTGACAATTCACATCTTGGGATGCAAAAGGTTTATGGATTCCACTCGAATTGGATTGAGAAAACGACTATTTAGTAGAACTCCGAGTGTCCTCAAAAAACAGCCAGCGTTTTCGCAGTCGTACAATTAAAATTGTCTATCTGGAATCGTGATAGATCAACCTGATTTCATCCTGGACATTACTTCTAATTGATCAAGCAAGCCGTCTAATGATTCATGCAATTTAAAAATAGCAACTATTGGGAAACGGAACACCGAGCGTAATGAAAGAAAAGACTGATAATAAGCTGACAGAAGCTGCACGAACTTAGTAAAACAGATGTATTAACAGAAAACTTCTGAATTTGTAACCAGACGCACAAACTTGAAGATGGACAATAGCGAAAAATCGCGAAAGTGAACGTCAAACGGAATTCTTTTTCTTTCTGAGTGTATCATCTTGATGTTTCATAGGACACCTGAAAGTCAAGTTGTTGTCAACAAACTGCTCAGATAACCGAATTTCAAGTCATCATCTTTATATATATATATATATATATGACTTGTAGGTCGACTGCCTGACCGGTCTACTGACAACCACGTGACATTATCCGGTGCTCTATGTAGCATCAAGAATTCTTCTTTACGGCTGAAGGTTGGGCACCTTGGTGAAGTTCTGAAAACTCTTGAAAAATAGGTGCTTTCAATTCAGTCACATAATAATTTTAGGGAGAGTTTCCATTCTTATCCTCTGACTATATGCAACCGAATGAATTTAACCCGGTGCAAATTAGACAACATTTCCCTACATGCTTTCGAAATCAAACCTGGTTAGCAAGCTATCTAAACAAAGGACAGTGCAAAGTAGCTACAGCCCGAGAGTGTTAACTCGGTGGTCGGAAGGAATACAGTCAAAGATAACATGCGCGAGAATATGTATATAAAGGTTGACGATGATAAAGCAATATAATTATGCGCTGTCCAAACTAGACTAGCTGGCCGCAAACACCCAATGAAAACTTACTCCGTCCTAGCGGCCTCCAACTGCAGACTTAACTGGGCAAGCCGGTGAAGCCTTTGTGAAGACATATCCCGACCGAGTGCGGCAGACCCTTTGGAAACCCCAATAGGTTGTAAGAAATCCTGCGGTGGAAATCAGTAGTGTACATATAGGTATACGTGGACTCAGCTTATACTGAACAATATAAACGAATTGTTGGAGAGAGGAAAAGTGAGGCCTGCCTCAAAAGAACTGTGCTGTAACAGGTCAGATGTTGGTGAGCATGTGGAAGAGCAGCTTCCAAACCGTGTAGTAGTGAGAATAACGTCGATCGGGTAGTTTAAAAGTGGACGATCGGCGGATGTAAGAGGACGATAAAGGAATAACAGACAGGAGGGGTGGCAAATGGAAGTTTAGTGACAGAGATGATACCAAAAAATTAGCCTGATGATTTAACTGAGTGAGCTATCCCATTTAAGAATATTCAGTACAGTGCATTCTGTAATAGAACAGATAACAGACAACCAGATATTTATGAGCTATTTTCTAATTAATTGTTTACGTTACGTATATGGAGAGAGAAGGATGAAGAATCAAAAACGTTTTTGTATTTCTAACTTAATGGATGACCGATGGACGCAAACATGCTACCTTTATGCATGCAGGAAACGGAATATGGACTGATACGTATGCGGCTGAATAAAACAGTGCACGACCAGCGCCTCTTCAGGGTAAAATATAGGTGATCGAAAAAATAAAGCAAGGCTCGACACACTGAAATAAAACTATCCTTGGACAAAGTAAGCTTACACGTAGTCGACGGTTAGCAGTCCAGCCGTGGATGACGACAATCAATTTGTCCACTGGACTCAATTCCCAGCACAAAAGCAGTTCATGACGTATACTGGCTGACAAAAAATATTCTTTCCAGGATATACGTTCAAACCAGGGGAACAGATTTTCGACCATATATATTTCTCTGAAAAGGACAGTCCCCAGTATTGACTGTCTAATAGCTGGTTACTGCTCCGTTAAACCGATCAAAGCTTTCAGTTTTCTCCTCATACTGCTCACGTGATATTCAACATAATGTTGAGGCAGTATACTTCATGCATCAATTGGTACATGGTCCAAATGTGATGCGCATTCAAAGTCACGATCACCGCCAACGATGCAGCCTAACTAATCCCAAGCACGTTCAATCGGATTCCGAACTGGTGATCGATAAGACAAGTGTAGAAAGGAAATTCCACTCCACGTCAAGACGTCCTTCAGTGTTTTGTAGACCTGTAGTGTTGCGTTGCCTTTTGGCAAGATCCAATAGTTGGAATTGCCAACCACGTGAAACGAATGGTTCTGTAACATTTTTTCATAGATCACATCACGCAGAGTGTTTCTGAAGACTTCGTATTTTTCATTCATTCAAGTGATATATCACGTAGAAATAGAACTACCGTCGTTATGCATAGCAAGTAAGGTGATGCAGTAGTGTGTTCGGCTGATCGGTCTGAGGTCCGTTCTGTTTTCACTGTTAAGGTCCTTGATTCTCTGTTCCGCAGCCTCTTCGTTGTTGCAAATATTAATACACTGGGCAAGTGTTAACTGTCTCACTCTCAGTAGTCTCTTGGTAATTGCAACGTCCTAAACGCCAAGAACCATTCAATCACGTATGAGATTGTCCCTTTTGCACTTTCAAAAATGGCACATCCTAGCAGTCATTCTACGAACCTATTGATCATTGTACCTAGATCATTTTTGTCATCGTCGTCAGCAAAAATCACATTCGTCAGGATCAGTCTGCCTCCGAGGTCAACCGGCCGAACCCGAAGGAGTTATACTCACTCGGGCGAAAGGATGATGGGACAAGTGAGATGTAGACAGTAGAGGTTGCACAGATATACCAGTACACAGATAACAATCTTAGAATGGCTCCACTAATCCGGTTAACTAAAGGATTTTATGCTGAAGCACACACCACACTGAACAACATTTTGACCTCGAAAAGTGAAACAGACTCAAGGGAAAGGGTTACTGCAACAAATTTAATAGGAGACAGCTTAGGAATTAGTAGGGCACTTCTGCTTGATTTTCTTCCCAACCAGCCCGATGAGGTGACACACACCAACAATTCCGTCTAGCACTCTTCAACGTTGTGTGCTTGAATTTGTTACGAGGCTGAGGTTATCAAGCTTTTCATCTTCTAACGTTGTTGCGTAAGCAGCCAGTTCAAGTGTATCAGCTCCGAGATGAGTCTTGTTTACTCCCTCCATTTATGCCTCTTTTTATTTGATCTCATTCTTCCTCGGTCGCTCGTGTTGTCCGCAATCTATCCACTGTGGGCCCTGACCATATTCAACGACGGTGTCGAGATATTTCTTTGAGGGTTAGAATAACCCCGCCCCGATCTGGTCGCCCAACCTATGTTGCCTGCCATGTCTCGCCCGTTGGTCTGATCTCGTTGAGCCATTACTCATCCGGTAGCCCATGCCGTCTCCGATCTGCTCGTTATGGACTTTTGGACGTAACTCACCCCCCTCCGCGTGGAGGAATTCCACCGAGTGTTGGAATACCTGTACCTCCGGTTTGATAATCCAGCACAATATGATAACAGTGCTTCGGCGATATGAACTGTAGTGATATCACTGTCAAAATCAAACACAGCTCGAAAGACTATCCAATACAAAATGAAGCCCTTTTTTAGAATTTTGATGACTGTCAAATTGCTGGCGTTAGTGTCATGTTGAACAGTTACTTATCCACAAAAGAAAAGTAGAATTCGCTTGTATGACTTGGGAATTCCATGTACTCGTTTTTTTCTAGTAATGTGTTGATGGAGTGGTTGCGTAATATCAGGTTCCGCCCTTGTGGTCGAAACTTACAAAAACAATACTGTCACTCTAAAAAACAGCACCACGAAAATCAGAGGTTTTCTTTTACTCGACCTGCTCCGCGAAATATGGTTGAAACATTATCTAGATCAACTTCAACTCTGGTAGAGTTTACTCAATAATCTATATCCAGAACTTTGGTTGAAAACATTGTAAACCGTGAACTACGTTGAAGCTAGGAGGGGGCTGTCTTGGGACTTTACAAGGTACTGCTTAAATGGGGTTCACACATTGTATCCCGGAGATGTATTTGGGTCAGTTGGAAGCTTTAGTTGTGAAACCCCATTTATCTAAAAGTACAACTTTATTTTGAGTTTTCGAATAAACGATAGGTGAACAGGCTACTTCGACGAATTGAAGTTGAACGTAATGAAAGGCCAAAAGTGTGAAGAAGAAAAGAACCACCGAAATCCGTTGATCAATCAAAACCGAAAACACGTCCTCGACCGTTTTTCGAAGGATGAAAATCGAAAGAGTTACTTGTGTAATTTCGCTCTAAATCCTACGAACTTCAAGACAGCATTCTAGTTTCGCTAAATTGCTCGGTTAGCTGAAAACAACAAACATTTTCCGACTGTGTGAATCATGCAAATTTGTACGCGCAGCGTTAGGCTGCTGAACGTATGGGAGTCTACCCATGAATCACACCTATGTAAATCAAATTTCACCCCAGATAATCCACCAGCAAATAGATGCAGAAGACTTAACAATCAGACGGCTGAGGTTTCAAAGCACGGTTACAATGAGCATACTCGTCTGCTTAAATAAGGGTAGCCTGAAAATGTTCAGCCAGCAGGTGACCATAGCATATCATTTAGCAGCAGACACCTTGTGGTGTAATATTTACAAACTGAAATTGGAATACTGTTCGTCTATTCATTCACAATGTAAGCATATGGAAGGTACTGCGGTTGGAACTTTCTTTCGAAGCAAAAGTGATGTGGAACAGCTGGAAAGAAGAATGTACCGGAAAGGACAAAAATGGAGAAAAACAAGGCTGATCAGAAATGTTACGGATGCAAGCATCCAAGTGACCACAGCACGCTGCCATTTAGGACAACGTTTCTAAACAGTAAGTTGACTGACCACGAGGGCAACGAAAGGGTAATCGGCATCTGCTCACTGTAAAAGTGGATAACATTTAAAAAAAACATCAACGAAAAACAGCTTTATCAAAAACAGGAAATTGTAGGTCAGAAATTGGTGATAGGTGAGTATTTGAAATCCCTGGTGGAAAAATTTCAACTTACCGTTGTTGATGTTTCCATCTGGTGGTCAGTGCCACTGTTCTCTTGGCATTCAGGTGTTAGCAAGTCGGATCTAAGCGATCTACGGTTAAATGTTGGGCTAGTTGGATTGTACACCGGTTGGCTCCAACCAGTGATCAAGTCATAAATAAGCACACAGCCTAACGAGTGTGCGATCACAGAAACTCGACCTCCTCGTGATTCGAATAGAGGATTGCGCAAACAGAACATGGCGTACAGGCGGTTCAATTCAGTCAACAAACTGGCGCTGATTTCGGCTCGATACAACGGGCTCGTGTAATACATGATATCCATCGCAGAGCTGTTCAAAGTGGTTCGCAGCCCCCGTACGTGGACAGGGGTGATAGAGTCCACTGTATCACCGTCCAGCTGCAGCGAGGAACGCCATTCAACAGGTAGAAATTCCACACGTTCACCTGCATATTCGGGCGAGCCGAAATATTTGGCCCTGAGTTTGGCGCACGATTCTCGTAGACTATAAGAGTGAAAAATACAATTCTAATCTGTTAATTTTAGAGAATAAGTCAAAATGCACCCCATGATTACGCGAACTAGTAACAGACAAATGCGAACACAGTGAGCTTAATATATCTACACTGAATACTATGATGAAGCCTGTTAAAACTGTGATGCAATACACGAACAGACTGTAAATGATGTTCACAGTAAGCAATTTAACAAATTGGAGGACAGATGAAGAGCAAAGAAGCACGCAAGACTTTTTTTCCTGTGACTGGGAATCGAGCTAATACCAGTGCAGTGTATACAGAATAGGTAATTAAAGTATGTTGGTCAAGGTTCACGGATTGCACTACTACACACAGAAACAACGGCGATACCCTCAGTCGCCGGTTGTACTGCTACAGGGTAGAATGTGATATTGGGGTTCACATTATATCAACCGCGACGGGAAAAATACCATACAGCAGACGTAATGAAAAATGATCGTTCGAGTTGATGGAGAAAATCGCGGTGATCGACTAGAGTCAACGAGGCGATCACCCACTCCTTTCGAGACGATAAGACAATGTGAACATTACTCACATGCGAATGTGGACGAACGTTTTGATGTGATAATTTAGTCTTGACAACACAGTATGTAATAAGTACACGTCATTAGCATGTGATTCATGGTTGAAATCCTGTTCGTGGCAAGGACGTGCACTACTGGAAAGTCAAGTCTAGTGCTTCCTTTTAAAAGAAGATAGCTGAGATGTCCATCTAAATGCGAAAACCGCCATCAACTGTGATTGGTGGCATCAAGGCATCGAAAGAAAAGTGAGCATGGAATTTCATTTTCAGTTGTCTATAATTCGAAACTAGACGATAGACTAGTGAGGTCAGTTAAAGCCCGCATGATCAGTGACCCCAGAATTAACCAAACTCGTGAAGCAGCGGTTGTGTTAGCACAGTTCGTGGACCTTGCGCAGCATAACCTGTTCAACAATCATGAGAAAATTCACTAGCGTGATGACAAAACATACAAGTGTGTTTGCCACTTTGTTCTTTTTACATACACACACCTGGGCAATGAAGATATTGACGGACAAAAAAATGAGAACAGTGGTTCGCTCATTAGTTAAACAACGTCAAAAAACGCACGAGCTATACCCGAGCAAATTTCGCAGCGCCCCTACAAACGGTCACCGTGAGATGGTGTGTGAACACGAAGAATCCGAAACTATAACACAAAAATACAAGGGTCATAATTCACTTGCAATTACGTAGCCGTAACAGTTTTTGAACAGAGTGATAGCCGTATGCATTGTGAAGCGAACAAAACATGGAAAGCATTGGTATGGGCAATCGATTATCGAACGAGGAAGTGGGTTTCTTTTGACTGCCTGTTGTACTGCCATTTGATGATTGTGCAACTATCGTTGGACATAGCTTGATAGGTGATTCGTTGCCTTCTGTTTCACATTTACAGGTGTGCCCATAGAGTACGCCTGATCCGCTTGAATGTAATCTCAGTTGCTTGACCACAAGTGTGATGATCTACACAGCTCTTGGTAGGTCAAGTGACTTCGTAGCAAGTACAAACAACAGAAGGTCCCAAAAGCCGTTCAATAAACGGACGTATGTTATCCCATAAGGGCAGACGTAAGGCTGTCGTTGAATATGTCGTTGAACATTGCTGAATCTCCCTAGGAAGCTTTCCGGATAATTCTAGTTAAAAAATGCATTAATCGAGGCAGTTCAAGCTCCATAGAGTAGCCAGTGTAAATCCATTTCGTTAGAAAAAATAGAGTGCGCCCCAGTCCCTAGTTGTGCAAACACGAAGCGTCGAGCTACAAATATTATCTATACATATACATATAAAGTATTAAAAAAGACAAACACTGAGTAGTGAACGATTTATTGCGACGTTTTAAATCCTCACTAGGATCCGTTATCAAACGAGTAAATGTGTTGGAATGTGATTGCTCTGCCGCTCACCGTGTTCGCCTGTCGGTCTGTCTTCGTTCGTTTTTCGTTCCAGTGTCAACGATGCTGACGTAATGGCTGTCTATATCTACGTGTCGACTGAACAAATTCCGCGAATACACAGCCTCCAGTACACGCCGTTCCCCTTTCATCTTTGCCCGTGAGACCACTTTCGCATGATCTATGTTGATCTCGTGGCCTGGGCCGCACAGTGGTGCCACAGGTGTCATCTAGGGTCGGCTCGTCGCATCGCTAGTTTGTGTTTGTGCACGCGTGTGCGAAGCTGTTTGCCTGTCTCTCCCACATACTGTTGGTCACACCTCAGACACGGAATCGCGTAGACCACGCCAGACTGTTCGTATGGCTCTACACGATCCTTAGCGTTCACCAAAGCTGAACGGAGTGTTGAGTTTGGCCTGTGTGATATTTAGATGCCCAGTAGTTGGAGCATCCTTTGTGCTGCTTCAGATGTGCCATGAATATATGGCACTGCCATTCGCGTTTTGGGTTCTGTACGTTCAGTTCTTGTGAAACCCCTGGCAGATGCCTTTATAAAACTGCTGGGGTGCCCGTTAGAAGTGAACAGATTGAACAGGTGCTTTTGTTCTTGTCTTCTGAGTTCAGTTGAACTACAGTGCGTGTTTGCACGTCGAAATAATGTTCGCACACAGCTTTTAAACTGACAGGTTGGATGATTTCTATCGAACCTGAGAATGACATCAGTTGCTGTCGGTTTACGATAGACAGTAGTTTCAAGCATGCCACCAGGTTTTCTTATGACCGATACATCGAGAAACGCTAGGCGTGAATATATATATACGTATTCAGTGGAGTACACGCTGAATCACACAACGCTTATTCATGCTGAGTTCCAAGAAGAGCAGTTGTTTATTGGTACCATTTTGTATTGAGTTGATCTGCTTAATTAAGCTATCTGCTTCGATTTTAGCATTCGTGATTAAGGAACCTGATTAAGACGCTGTTTGTACAGCATCACATTATTAAGTTCCACTGAAATTTGCATTTCTAATTTGGCCATAAAGGTATTGATTAAAACTGGATCAATTGCACTGTCAACCCTCAACCTAGAAATAAGCTTTGCCATGAAAACGTAAAGCTTAAGCTGGTCGTACGTGATAATTGTTTTAACGGTGAGTGTCAAGCTAGATCAGCCGTGCAGAATTTGAGGATGATTAAGGATAAGTGATTAGACCATGTAATAATGATGCCAATCAGTTTCCACGCCGAGCATTCTCTGCCGATACTCTGATAAAACTATGATTTGGGACAGAAAAAAGGAGACAGCGATTTGGCCACGGCAGGTGACGTTCGTTTCCAGATCTGACGCCTTGGTGACTTAAACAGCCGGGGGCTATAGACTTCCGAACAGAGAGCAGCAAATCACATCCTGCGGCGTGAATCCTATCGTTAGTTGGCTCTGTTGTCTTGGGGAGCGAATTACTGAAGCAAGGCAGTGAAATCCACGGAAAACATCGCGGATGTCGCTAAACTCCTACCTGAGGCTAAGGAGTCCACATGAAATGTGCAGAGACCCTGACGCTAAATGTTCAACTTCAGACATAAGGTCTTCATGCACCAGGCTTTAGTTCCTTTATTTTTTTTTACACTAGAACATGTTTACTTGTCTCGCCATGTGATTCCACAGTGGCTGATCATCAGCGCTGGCTGCTGGCTGGCTTACGGATATCAATAACAACGATGGCAATTACACTTTAATTATCGTTACAATCATAAATAGGTTATTATGAACGTTATTACTATTAGTAACGCCATCTTATGTTATTTGCTTGGCGTATGATACAAAAAGAACATACTGCAAGAGCAAAAAGAAGCAGATAGGGAAGGACGAACGGGAGAGGCGAGCATAAAGTAGCCTTGGAGCACTAGAACGACGACGATCTGTGTTTGACCGTGAAAAAATGTATGCACACGGTTTCTGCAAACATGGTCCAGGAAACGGCCGGTTAAGGTGGAAGC
>JTDE01000714.1:148208-168660 GCA_014338405.1 Paragonimus skrjabini miyazakii
GTAGGCGCCTTGATGTATGTTTGAATGTAGACGTAGCTCTTTTTTAGTGGTTAGGTCCCCTCCCCTCCTTCTTTTTTCTTCTCTCTTCCTAAACAGGGTTTGTTTCTCCTTCTTCATGGTTGTGTGGCAGTTAAGCATCAGTGTGAACCACTGATGTATTGCTGTCTATGATGATGATGATGATGATGTGTTAGAAAGATAACAATTCTACTTTGGAACTACAGACAGGCTGGATGGACTACAAAGGCTTTGATCACGCGCCTCAAAAACAAGTTCAGTCGGTTCATACCAGATACGGAACACGTGGATTGAGCCATATACATACGCGGGCGATCCTAAGCTTAACTGTCGTAACAGGTTAGTCTGGGCACACATGCCGCCAACCTAGTGAAGTCATACCTCCAGTCTAACCAGAAAACTCAAAGATGACAGACAAGGATGACACTTTTTGAGTAACAGGTGATTAACCGACTGTTGCATAATTTAACACATATAGTGTGTAATAACGCAAATGTCCACTAACTGTAAACTAGTTGAACCAAGTGAGCTTTCGTGTAAATGTCGAATAGTGCATGTTACTTACCTTTTTGCATACCCAATTTCTGGCGAATATACAATGTAGTCGAATCTTGATACAGATATACCTCTTCTGGACCATAGAAATCTACGTGGCAATCCAAAAACCGCACGGTATGTTGGGCTACATCGCAAAAGATCAAAATAAAATGTCATAAGTTACCAATAAGCTGAAGTAACAGAAACTTTACGGTCATGAATGCTTCACTTGTACACCGAGTTATGTTACCTTAACAATTGTTATACTACAAGGCGTTTGCTGTAAGTGAAATGCGTTACCCCAGGCACACCGCCTATTGTCAGGTTTCGAAAACCCAGCATACAGTACAACCGGGTTCGAAGTCAAGACTGTGTGAATGGCAGCAACGCATTCTTGTCAATGAGCAAAGGCGGGTTAAACACACTGAAAAGATGCATAGATAAATGATATTTTAAAAAACTTTCTACGACAGAACGTAGAAAAGTTTACGCATTATGCTAAAACATGGAGTTTTCAAAAATGCAACGTAATTAATGCCGGAGACGAATCAGTAAACGAACTCTGGTTTAGTAATGACTTCGCATGATACTTTATGGTGACATGTGCGTCTGCGGACCTCACAAACAATACAACGGTAGTCGGATAAATTAGAGATGTACATTCAGCACAACCAATTAATACGAGTGCACGAAGCAGAAACGAGTGAACTGCCGCAACATAAAGGTCGCCAGTTGTTACATTATGTCGATCCGAACCTTACGGAATGTAAGTGACTGACAAAATATGACGCTTTTGATATGCTCTAGGAAAAATACATTTCCAAGAAAGTCTACGGCGCCACTGTTATCTTTAATATTATCACCAGAATCATTCGCATCATGATCGTCATCACAAGAATCATCAGCGTTATTCTCCTCATTAGTATACTCACTAAAATGCTAACTGTAAACGGATTGAATTGAAAATACTCATCGATAGGGACCAACCAATGATTCGCCAATCATTGTCTGCCACCTGAATAAACTGGTATGCCAGTGAAGTAATTAATCGGGATGGCACACACAGCAAATGGATTTTCTACAGAGAGCATCTGAGTAAAATAGTGTATCCCCTGATAGAACAGACGAGCAACAAGCAGAACCGAGCTGAACAACAGGAAAACTGAGGTTTCAGGAACAAGTGGATTTCTTCACTTTACTACTACCCTGTGTGAACCTTCCGATTATTGGAAAGCGTTTCGTATTACTTATTATTTGCAATGGTTAACGATACTACGGATACTGATATTGAAACGGAACACACCGTTGCAATAAAATTACTGGAATATGCCACACGCAATCCTAGGTTGTGAGTTCATCAGACTGAGACCGTTTTGATGACTCACCGCATGCTTGAAAAAATAAGATTTCCAAAGGTCCTACAATCTCTTTCCTCTGATGTCACAGCAGAAGTCAAGGGTCTGTTGGTATGCGTTCTTTCAGATTTCCCTTACAGCCTTCTGGAGGAAGTAATCATAAAACGCACTCCTGAATCAGAGGAGAAGTAGGTGAATTTGTTGACCTCAAGTGAACTAGGCAACCACACTCCATCTCAACTGCTACCTCACATGAGGGACCTTTTAGGGTCGCGGAAGTTGGATTATGCCAGTCTAAAGAAAGTGTGAGTGGGAAAGTTGCCAACAGCAGTACAACACATACTGACTTTCATGAATGAAGACAGATCGATCAATGACTTGGCAACTCTCGCTGATAAAGAGTCTTAAACATTTCCGTCACAGCCAGCTTGTACGGCAACCACAAGTATTCCCTTACTGTCAAATTCAGCCCTCATATTAGGCGACAGCCTAAAGCTTTTGACAGGGAGAATGTGCATCCGTACGGGAAACATGATGTCGCAGATAAAGGCGCTTAAAAACGCCCGTCTAAAGGCCGTGCGCAAACCACGGTCCATCAATTTGTTGTTAGTGCCGCCAGACACGAAATGAAGAAGCGTATCCAGCCATTCACATTCCAAACCCGCCACACATCACGACAAACCGGCAGGTCAGTCAGTAACGGCGAAGACTGTCGCTGGCCCCGCAGGTACTGGTTGTTTAGCTTATATAAGTGATCGACCGACTGGCTTACGGCTTCTAATCGACATTGGAGCCGAAAGTAATGTGATTCTACCTCAACCAACTGATCGACTTCAGCCTTGGCAGTATATCCGACAAATCTCAAATCAAAGTCGCAATAAAACTTGTAGAGAACACTCACCCGCTACCGCCCTTGGTATCCGGCGAAGTGTTCAGTAGATACTCTTGCTTACTGAGGTTCAAACACCATACATTGGCGCTGACTTCTTAGCACACTTTAATTTCTCCGGTAATGTCAAGAAGATCGACAACAGTACAGCATGCACAGTAAACGGCGTCCAGTCAACGGTTGCATCGATTGTCATCCAACAGGCTCTTCCATCAACAGCATCATTCACAACACTTTCGAAGGATTTTCCATCGCTAACTCAGCCTTGCTCGCATTATGAGAGAGTTACGTGCAACGTAAAACAGTATATTACAACGCGCAGTTCTCCAGGGTTTTCTTGTTCAAGTGGGCTACCTCTAGGTAACCTCAAGATAATCGAGGATGAATTCAGACATACGCTTCAGCTAAGTATAACCTGATCTTCAATTAGCTCCTGGTCATGATCACTGCATATGATACCGAAGAAATTTCCCAGCAATTGTAGACGTTGTAGCGATTACCGTGTCCTGATCGTTAGCTGCATAAACGAAGAACATCTCCCGTTTTTGAGCTGCTTTCGACCGTCTTGCGCAACATCACAAAGACACCAACATTGACAGATGTTTTCGGAATGAGTTCATTGAATTTCCTCGGGCATCGCAACGATCAAACCAGCGTGACGCCTCAGCTTCTGGATCCACCTCGACTTTCTCGGCGCCCACGACAATGACTCAACTGTGACGCTTCGTTGGCACATCCGACTATTATCGGTGATTCACTCCTTGTTCGGCAGACATCTTAAAACCTCCAAAAGACTTGCAAGACTCGAGGCGTAAGTTCGTAAAATTTTCGCCGGAAGCCAAGGTAGGTTTCTCAACGGTGAAGTAAGCCACTCAACTGAGCCTCGTTAATTGTGAACTAAATGCTTTTCTCTTCCTCACCACTGACGCGTCGGATGCCACTGGCAGTGCAGTCATAGAACAATCCATGAACGGCGAATATCAACCCGTAGTCCTCTTCTCCCGGAACCCCTAACAAACACAAACAAAGTACGGCATTTTTGAGCGATAAGTACTCCTTAATTATCTGACAATCGATCACTTTCGACAGTTTTCAGAAGGCCCATATTTTGCCGTGTAGACCGACTAAAAGCCTTTTGACATTCGCTTTTGAGGCCAAACCGTGTCGGTGTTCTCCTCATGAAATCAGATATTCGGATTATATTCCAGCAGACATCCAACACCTACGTCGTGGCACCCATGTCGTAGGTGGTGCGTTGCAGCGCCCAGACGTCATCAGAGTCGGATCCCAACCATCTTTTGATTCGGCTAAAATAGCCAAAGCGAGCAGCACAGTGAGGAAATGAAGAACGTATTCCTTTTCAAGTCCTTAAAACTGTCTACAGTTACCCTGTCGACACAAACTGATGACATCTTGCAAGACGTTTCGACTGGGACACCTTTGCCCCCTGTCCTTATCAACGTACCGTTTTGAAACACTTCAACTGTTTCTCTCAAACTGATAGGCGTGACAAACTGAAGCTGACTGCACACAACTTTGTTTGGTCTTCTATGAACGATGGGTGAGTTTAGACACAGCCTAAGTTGCAGTCTACTAGATACTCTACCTGCATCTAATGGTAAAAGAAATGTAGCCTGAATTGATAACTTTAGATGCAGTTAAAACCACAAAATGAACATCAGGAATACTGAAATTAAATTCAGACGGTTATTTTTTTCATAAAGAAAGGAATAACTCATCTAGTGAACGTGTATACACATACATGAACGACGACCAGCCTGACCAGATGATACTATGGCTCCATTTGTCGCTCAACACAGCTGACAGGGACTACGGTAGAATAAAAAGATTCCATCAGAAGTATACTAAAATAAGAGCACAAAGTGAGACCAACCTAGGGATTGAAGGTTTATACGGGATTCTTCATCAATTATTACATTCTTCAGCTTTCGCTGTTGCAGAACCGACACTGTTTGCTTCCACGCATGTTAACTCAATCTGTTTGAGCATTAAAAGCTGGAAGCAATATGTAACGGAAAGCATGCTGTCCAGTGTACGTTAATAGAGGAGAAAAAGTGTTGAAACTGTACGCTCAAAGTGAGAGGTTCAACAAAAAATGACAGTTTAGCTTACGTAGTTTACGCTTCGCATCCACTGAAGAGGATCCCGTTGAAACCGTAAGCGGGAAGGAAGAATCAACTCGTTTGTCGCAGCTCTGGTGAACGGCACAATTAACGTCACTTGCTGATGTACAGTCATCAAATAACATTGGGGCACTTGCTACACTTTGGAGCATCCGTCGTGTAAGATTTACATTCGATTTGAGATCACCGGATTTATTGTTCGGGTTGACTGGGTCCGACTCCAATGCCGTTAGTGTCAAGTCGTTTTTTAAATAATGTCGTGAATATTCCACCTCAAGCTGCTGTACCATTGCTTCATCCTCCAAAGGCTCGAAGATGCCGGTACCTAGATCGCGAAACCAAGTCCCACGAAGAACTGATATTGGTTGCTTATCAGCTAGAGGGATAGTGGATAAAACACCGTTGAGAAGGTGGGGAAGTGAAAACGTGCACAAATTACAGCCAAAAGCATGATTCTAAAACACACCATTTTATAACCTACGCAGTGAATGATACAGTCTATGGGCAGATGGCTCGCTACCTATGCCGTTTGCATGGAATGTTTTAGTCATGGTCTACTCGTGGCCAGAGCGCATTTCTGTAGTCATCACCAACGACGGTGGTTCACCACTGGCGTTAAAGTGCCATAGATCCGTGAAAAAAAGGAGAAAGAAATGAAACAGTTGACAGACAACAGGAAGCGAAGGGTGGAATTGGAATAAAACTACTAAGACTAGGCTAAAACGATTAACACGAAGGTGTCTATATCTAGAAAACGACCTGGAAACAACCGAGTTGCAAGTAGGAGTATGATGGCATATGCATTACATTGTCTTACTGTTGCGCTTAGTTACATATTCTTACTTTACAAACGACTCAGCCAAGCAACAACAACAATCATGTCACTGGGTCCGAATACATAACATATCCCCTGAAGTCGTAGGTTACGTAAATCAGCAAATCGCCAAATCAGGAGACAAGCACAATGTACAGCTCCCCGTTTAATGGTAACAGCATTCATTTCTACTTGCAAAGTTGCCGACTAATCGCAACGTGTCCTATGCAATCAGCTGAGGGGACAAAGTCGACATGACGGTTATAATTTTGTGAGCCGTTGGTCGTCAACCTACAAGTTTTGGATAAACCCTCATGCTACATCTTCCAAAAATAGTGCACAGACCACTGTTGTGCTTGCCGGCCTCAGCGAATATAAAAGCATGCCCGGTAACTTAGTATTATCCGAAAGACGTAAAAATAGCATGCCAGTCGCTGACTCGTAACTACAAAGATGCTGGAGCAACCTTTCGACTACTTTTTGAGTGAAGATTTTAAAAGCAAACCCTTCTGTAGCCTGAGCAAGGAAAAATAATCCTGATCACACAGAAAACGGAAATGATGCAGATTGCCAGTCACAGGATCACGGATTCAACTTCCGGTCATAATGAATGCTCAGTGTGGATGGCTGTACAATATTTAACTAATATGAAATCTTGTGTCTCACATAATAGTGGACAGTTTACGGCTTATATGTCGGTAACTTTAACCTATGGACTGATATTAATTATTGTTCAGCATCTGACCGGATTTATTCACAGGAAGCATACAACCAGGTCAACAAGTTCAGGACAATATTAAACAGTTGATCCTATTGACCACCAGCAATTTCATCCTATGGTTGAAAGGAAGCTGAACAGCTAAGGAAAACAAATCTGGAATATTCATATATATAGTCCCAGGTAATTTGTACTTCCCAACCTCAACTCTTTTGTTTTGATGCTATTTTTCTATTGCGCTGCTAACGACAATGTAATTGCCCACAATGATGAACAGATAAAACCGAGGTCGAGGTTACCACATAGCCTGGCCTATAAAACATAAGAAACGTCAAAATCCGTTCAATCAATTATCTATACCACTTGGATACTCATACAAATCAATGAAGTAGCTCCATTTCAAGTATTGTAAACCATCGTCATCCCGCGGGAATACCGTAGTGAAGTCTCCAGTTTTGTGCAAAAATCTGTTGTGTGAACTACAGTTGCAACTTTCCAGAGACTGTGCGATTCGTCTTAGTTGACTGTGTCCAAATCAATACTAGCATTCCTCGGAGAAAATAAGTACAGACCTGTAGAGCCAGCAAGAGCAACTGCTTGAAATCTGAACATATGAAGCTGTACCGTCTGATAGACCGAAAAGGCGCCATCCGTCTAATGTGACGAAATTAAATCAACCTAAAATCCTCAAGTGCCAAACGTCGCCGATTCGTGGGTTTTCCAACCCCTTGGTTGTAGACGTGGAATTTTGTTGGGCGTTTGTCTGTGAATCACAACTTCGAGTTGACCATGAGTTTGCGGCATAACTGTTCACCCAACGGTTAATCCCTAGTTCCCAAACTGTTCCCAAACTTCTCCAGTCTGAATGTAAGAATAACAGAGTGCAGTGAACTTTAATTCACAGTATCACGTTGACAGAACCGAAAGGTCCGTTGTGAAGACATCTAGGGGCAAATGGGATCAACGTCTACAGAAACACAATTTCAAGAAGTTCCTCCAACTCATCAAAGTCGATTACCGTGAAAAACAAATAAACGAAGCTAGACGAGACAGCCTGGGAAGATACTGATATGTCAATTCGCCACCTGCAAGGGTGAAATTTCACCAATCTGCTGCAAAAATAGGAGTACCGCCAAAAACAGAAGGCTGACCGCTGTGCTGTGAAAGTTTCAGAAACAAGGATTCGATCAAGTTGACCAGATATTAATAATGTAACCTTCGCACTTAATAAATATCACGAAACCTTTTTGCAGTAAACGTACAGAGATAAGTCTCAGTTCAATCGCATAAAACTGATTACCGCCGCAACCTTTTGTAGACTGACCGAGATAAAATTAAGTCCACAAAAGCCAAGCGGAATGCTTCCTCAGCTGACACTGGATTGATCAAGCTTTAAAGACAAGCCAAAAGTCAAGATACAACTGCACTCACAGAACAGTCATTCTGGATATCGACGAGTTTCTAGAATCGGTCGACAAGGTGGCACTCAGAGAGATGTGTCTACTTAGGGAAACGTTCGCAGGAAACCCTACCACTAGAAATATGGCAACATTAGGACGTACGTGTTGCAGAAGCACACACGGCTGCTGTACGTCACCTTTTCCGTTCAACTTTGTTGTCGGCAATACCCTGAAAAATCAGTCTGCCGGCTATCAGCATAGTATGGGAGAACACACAGAGTCCTATTTTGAAGTTTCGATTATGCTGGAAAGATCATTTAAATGGTAACGTCAAACCGGAAGTGCAAGCTTTCTTCGACAGATTGGTGATATGAGGTAGTTCCTGAGACCTAAGTTCGCTCTTGCGAAGTGCAAGATTCAACCATAAAATTACTAAAGGCCAGTGCCTGCGCCCTACTTCAACGGCTGTCGGTTGGAGGCTGTAAATAAGTTTACCTACCTAAGCAGCCGTACAAGCTCTGAGTGACTGACTGATGCCACTAGTGAATGAATAACGAAAGGATGCGTGGCATATGTTGGCGTAAGCCATCTGGAAAATTGGCGAAACAAGGAAGGATAATATAGAAGGGTAATATAGAAGGAAGGGTAATATAGAATACCACTGCGCGTAGTCCATTTTTATGGCTCTTCGGCCCTTCTACAGCTGGCATTCTCAGAAAATGTATAGATCACTTGTCTCTTCACGATAGCGAAAGTACCATTAAGCAACGACATAGTCAGCAGCCATCCACCCAGAATGATTAAATCCAATTTACCGACCTATCCCGTTACCTTGAGATGATAGTCAACCCAGTGGCTTGCGTCGATTCCGAAGGGCACGCTTACCAGGATTTCGGTTCTACCAAGTACAACAGTTTCAAAGAAATAATAAGCCAGCAGTCAAACAAAGAAGTAAACTCGTGGTTGAATGTCCCGCAATCGATCCGTAAAAGGGCTTAGATACTGAGAAACGATTTTATGAGCGTGCAGCAGAACCAGTGTAATGGTTGCGCAACTGCCTTTCGAATGAGGAATAAGGGGACATAAAACGTATCTGCAAACAAAATAACACTCCTGTAGCCCAGCAGTTGGCCGTGATAATCAGTACCCTATCCGATACGGTCGAAAAGCATCCGGTGTAGCATAAAAGCCCAAAAACAGCAGCAGTGATAATAATCAGACATAAACGGTTTATTCGCTACACCCTCGGGCTATGCAAGCCTTCTACAGAAAAGTGAGTCGGACTCTTGAGTCACTGTCTCTAGTTTAGGTCCAACAAGGCAACCCGATTTCCTGTCACTTCGCAGATCACACTTCTCGGTCAGCGGTTCCTGGTGAGACCTACCAAGAAAACCTTGTCTGTTGTTGCCTCGGTGGCCAGACATTTCAGTCAGAGGCTCGGGGAGAGGTCCCTCAGTCTAACCCCCTTTTGCGGCATATACGGTCGGGAAGTATCAGAAGTTATCATTGCCTTAACAGACCACTGGTGTTTTGAATCTCCGCACTCTCCGACAAGTAGATTAGCAAGCTACTCTGGCGAACACCACTTGGAGTTTGTGACTTGAACACCGGCAAACTCTTTAGGCTTATCCGTGCTACTCGTCCCAAGCGACCATCTGTCAGCGAGGCTTTCGGTAAGACAGATAGCACAGTCATCTATAATAAGTTCAGAAAATGTGAGCGGTAGGTGGAACACTTTTAGGGTCAAGTAAGCTGGCCTCCCACTTCTATTGTGTTGCCACCACAAACTTGTAATGCAGCACCTTAGTTGGTAGACTTAACACCACTGACTAAGATTACGGTTCGCAACTGTATATCGGCTCTCAAACCCAATAAGGCTGCTGGCCCAGATGATTTTATGCCGGTACTTTTCGGAAGAGGTGAGGGGGCGTTAACAGTGGCTTCAACTTGTGTGGACGACACAGACCATCCGTCCGTGCTGGGGTCACTCGATGACAATTATTATATTCGAGAAAGGTATCAGAAGCTCTTATGAAAACCACAGGGGAAATAGTTTGATGAGGAGGTTAGGAAGCGGGTATTTGGTAGTGATTCTCAAGCGAGTTCTTTCCTTCAACTTTTACATTTCCACAGACTTAAACGGTTGATTCATGTACTAAAGATGCCAGCTAGTCGTCTACCAGACCCAGTACACTTTACCAACGCTGCGGCCGATTGGCGTAAGGTGCGAAGTGGACAAATGATGACCTGGCGTAGAGAAATGAAATCGTACACGAAGGGATTGGCCACTGTAGATCAGGCTCGTCCCCCGGGTTGGGGCCCTCGCGACTCAGAGTCAGTGGCTGGAGATGTTAGGTGAGATGGTGGCCAATAAAGCTCAGTGGCGTGAATGTTATCGTTGTTTGGCCGAGTTGTCTGTGAAGTGAGTGCATTTAATGACACGCAGCAGTGGAAGCCATAAGGAAACTGCCTTGCTGATGAAATCTTACTTTCACTTACAGCTCGGTTACTTGTTAGCAAGATTCAGGCATCTTGGTGTTGAATTTTTGAATATTGATATAACTATTTTTTAAACAGTTAGGTCCCTTCTCGTCCTCTTCTTTTCTTCCTTCTCTCTTCATATATAGGGTTTGGTTTTTCATCTTCCTCCGGATTGTGTGGCAGTTGAGCATCAGTGTAAATCACTAATGTATTGTTGTCTATGATAATGATGATGATGATGATAATGATGATGACGATGAGCCAAACTATCGGAATAAAGCACTAACAGCATGTTCACATACCTATTGGATAAACCTCTGATTTTAAGCAACTCTAAGAGTGTAGATCGATTGAATGAATCAAACGCGCCTCTATGACTGGTCGGCTTTATCTATGATGCTGTTCGGGAACATGGTGGAGAGTGAAAAATTGATCAATACGCACTTGTTCAGGATGAAACATCGCCTGCTCTTCATTAACGTCCGTTTCTCAAACTGCAGTGAGCCGACGAAGTACAAGGGATGCCACAACCTCAATAATGATTGGGTCAAGCTAATTTCCTTATGCTTTTCGCAAGTGTCTTAAACTCCTTCCTTAAATATGGAAACTATTATCAAACGACCCCAGCACGTAGAGATGATCTTCGTCGTCCGCACAAGTCAAAACAACTGAGCCAAGGTTTAGAGTAATGCCTCCTCACCATATTTTAAAAGTGCCCGCACGAAGTCTTGTGGATCAGCAGCCCTATCACGTTTGAGAGCCGAGATGAAATTGCGGACCTCAGTCTCAGGGGGTGGTTCTAAATCTACTGACCAGAGTACTATATTACAAGCTTGTGACGGTAACACGAGAGAAGTAGGAGACCGGCTAAAGTGAGCCACAAAACGTTTTGCCCAACGCGCTAATATTCAGGAATGATCATCGATGAGTGTGTTATCTAACTCGTCGATAGCTTAACTGACAGATATTCGCCTTGGACTAGTAGCACGGATAAGCTTGAACTTGTTAATTAAACTGCTAGTAGGCGTGTTCCTTTTGACGTTTAACAATTCCAGGGATTTCTCTGAGATTCAATCTTTGTTTAACATACAAACCACCGTACCGAATGCTTCAGTAACTGCTTCATAAATAACTTGTGAGACTTGGGACCGAAAGCTATTCGAAAATTTGGAGTCAGAACTACTAAGTCTACTTTTTAGGCTGGTTTGGTACTTATGTGTCACTGAAGGCATAACCCGTTTCTCAACAGCCAGCCACTGTTGTCGGTAGGGTCGCTGCTCAGGAAAAGTAAGAACAAAACTTCAACGCACCTACGCATGAACTAAATCTAAGTAAGAACGACAGTCTTGAATTGAGCACCGCCACCCATAACTATGTTGTCCATCTGAGACCAGGCCTGATTCGAAGAAGGGAGGCGCCAAGTACAACAGTGACGAGCATAATGTGTAAAGTTAATGCTGACTATAAGTAGCTCATGTTCAGTGCACAGTTGCAACACCCGCTCGCCATTAGTTGAACGGTGTGATGCTAGCCCAAACCTGCCACCTAAACGAGATTCAGCTTCGCCAAGGCGGCCGACCTGGGCGTTCGTATCTTCGGCCAGAATAACCATATCAGAATCACGTGTCGACCGAAAGAGAGCGATTAGATCCTAGTGAGAGACGTTCTTGACATCGACTTCCCTACGGTCAGCTGAAACAATTTCTGGTTCTGAATCATTTCTGAAGAGTTGGCCTCAGCAGAACCTGCCAGACGGACGGCTCAAATTCTACTGGTAACGGAAATCTAATCTGCCAGTGTGATTGCGATCGTCGTGTTGAGGACTATACCCACTCCAGCCTGACCGGAAGCGGCGGCCTTGGAGTCACACAAAAGGTATAACCAGCATCGGGTAGACGATGCGGGTGATGTTTCATATGTTGATTACTGTCCTGAATCCTAGTCCCCGAAATGCAGCAGACATTGACATTCAACAATCCTAACGTTCGTGCGAGAGCGGCCTGTTGGCCCACTTGTTTCAGACTGCGAACACTGGAAGCACTTAGATCAATTCACATTCTGGGTTTAACAAAGAACGATGGTAAGAGATCAGACTTACCGACACAGTATTGCTGATTAGTTATATCTGTTGTGGGGCCCACAAAGCAATCACTAAAAATGAGTGTCGGGAGGGGTATGAGAGCCAATTTTGACAGGACGGCGGGAAAAGGATCAGCAGTGGCATCTTTTCGCCTATCTTCCGTACAGTATGTAGCGGCTGAAGGAACTCAGTTTATACTGCGGTACGATCGATGCAATACGGAATTATTGATTTTGCGAGTAGTCATGGTTGTATGGGGATGAGATGTTGCCAGGATGCCCAGACCTAGCAAGGAGAACGATGAGGGTTCTTAACCAAAGCCTATGGCTCATAAGCCTATGCTACGAGGTAGTGCGTGGGTGGCAGTGTACCAAAACTGGTAACTTTTCTGGAAAAACTAAACCCCAAATTGGGGGACCAGGAAATTGGTTTATCAGACTTTTACTTATCGGTTTGCCCGGTATGAGTGACTTTGCCAATGTGATCTTCATCCCGTCTGGTTTGGCCCAATCATTATCACAGACAACAGTACATCAGAAGTACACAGAGGCTTAACTGCTACACAACTATGAAGAGAAAGCAAACTGCATAGAAAGAGATAAGGAAGAGAAGAAGGGGACGAGAAGGGACCTAACTATTTTTAAAGAAAGTTATATCAATATTCAAACGTTCAACACCAAGGTGCCTGCACTATGCAAACAAGTAACCTAGCTGTAAATGAAAGTAAGGTGTCATCAACAAGTCAGCTTCCTTATGGCTTTCACTGCTGCGTGTCATCAAATGCACTCATTTCACAGACAACTCGGCCAAACAACGATAACATTTACGCCACTGAGTTCGATTAGATTAATAGATCATCCAGATACACAAGCCGTCACCCCGCATTATAGTTCAGACTCGCTTTGATGGAAAATCTGGAAACGGCAGATCACAGTTAACCATACCCTGCACTGTTCATCGTGTCCCCATTTCGCTGACGTAAGACAAACGATAGTCTGTTGATGATTTTGAAAAGGAGAAGTAAACCGACCATTAGTAAATTAGGAAAAACAGATCAAGTCGGTCTGTCCGGATGCAGGCCCCATGTTTTACTTGGAAAGTGGCCAATAACACTGTTAAAGGCGATACCAAACAGAGATCAGTGGCGCAAAAGCCATGGTTGTTTGAGTGAGTTATCTGGGAAGAAGGGCAAACAGAAACAGTAACTGTCGCAAGAAAGATGTCTCGCAGAGGCCACTTTACGCTGGGTTTCAACCTGGTTGGCAAGTGATAAGATGTAGACGCAGAATTTGGTTGCTTCCGTTTAAAAAAGGAGGGTTTCATGAAGTGAGCCCCATTCTTTTCTTCTCTTTCAACCGTAGGTTCGAAACTTTCCATTTTGATATTATGTGTGGCAGTTGGATACTAATGTCAACCACCCATGTGCTGCTGTCCACACACTTTTGTTCTGTTTTAGTGATATTTCTGTTCTCCAGTCATAACAACACGCACCAAAACCTGAAACTACAAAATCGAGGGACTGCAAGCACATAACGCCCATTGAAGTACTCCTGTAAAGTGACCTACTGTGATTGTATCAATCTGAAAGACTGAGAGCTCAATAGCCCGTGCAAGCCCACCTGTCCGTTTTGTTTGTATAGCTCCATTTAAATGTGATACGTGTTCAGCATTTTTTTAAATGCTCATCATGGATGCTTGGACCGTACAACCGACCCTTTTCCAATATTTTCATCTTGTCAGTCGGCGATAAACCAAAAATGTATGTTCTTTCCAATAAACTCCAAACCCATATAGTACGGCGTTCAACGAGTATGACTTCCATGACAGAAACAAGTAAATCCCTAGACATAGACAACATGGGTGATCAACAGTCTAGGGTGCAATAGTGTAATTGCGCTCGTTCGGTCTGTAGGAATAACCCTAGGAATATGTTATTCAAGGTCGAATGAGAATTCGGTGCCACTTCCATCACTCGTGCGACTAAAGTAGAAGCATGAATTTCACCAACGGCTTTTGTTCAGTCCTCATCATTTTGACGGGCAAACTCAATCGGCGTTCATTTGAATGCAAGCAAGTAGGCATCACCTAGCCTCGCGCATTCATTTTCATTCCACGGTTGCAGCCATTGGACAGTGACTGCTACAAAAGTGAACTCATTAATTTTTCACAAAGCACCGACAATAAACAGGCCCCCCATGCCCCATCGCGTTATTTTAGTTTGATGACTGTTAGACCGGAACATCGACCGCGCCTCTGGAAAGACGGCAATAAACTTCACATGCACATCCTTGTCTACAGCATATAAATCAGTTAATTCCAGTGTCCCGGGGCACACAGGCTAAAATGTTGTAGGTGTTGCGACATCGGAAAGAAGTTTAGTGACCAGTGATCGTGGGGCTTCTCAAAGGATCCCGGCTGCATCCGTGTTTCCCCGTCTGTCTGTTCTTTACGCATGATTCTGTATAAGTCTGTTACAAGAGGCCACAAGGTACCACTTCCTTCAGCCATGCAACCAACCACGTATCTACTATACCACTCTTCAAGGTTGTTTAACTTGTACCTTTGCGGGTGTTGTTTAACGCACCCGAAGGATTCTACTCACTTTTCGTTTTGCGCCATTTTGAGTGCCACCGAGTGAGCTGTGACACACCTCGCCTTCCATTTTGTTTTTTCTTGGTTGCTGTTGTTGGTCCCAGACTAAGCTAGAGCTAGATACTTACCATATTTCCAAGCACTGCTGGAAATATGGTTTGCTTCCAGACCCTACCGTGTTCCCTTAGTTCGATGCCAATCTGGATTATACTTCGAGTGCTTTTAAGGAAAGGCGTTTTGAAGTGTTAGTGAACGAGAACCAAGCGCATATCCACTTGTCTACTATAAAATTCACGCCCTGTGACACTGGTTCGATGCACAGGACGAATGCCGGCCAAGACCAACTGAGCAAATTTGACAATGTAAAGCAGTCACTGGTGTTCTTATCATCTGACTTGACGTATAACCCGATTTGCCTATGTAACTGCAGACTGATTCATTTCATGAATAACCGCAAAAATACACTTCATAATGATAGACGACCGGGAATGAGATCTGGAAGACAGTGTGAACAAGCACACATCCATATACAAACACTTTTAACCGCAACAACGCTCATGCACGTACAGCCACACATAAACATAGCCATACAAGAAATAGCATGACTAAAATAAGCACACTTAATCATATGAGCTTCTATCAACTGTACATAGATAACGTTGTCAGCATGATCAATATTTGAAATGGAGATGGCAAATTTGGAAACAGGTAGGCGGAATTCATGCTAGCAATACTTTTGGTAAAGAGGTGAAGCAAAATGCTTACCAGTCCAGTACACGGGCGTACAAGTACGATTCCTTAGATCGACATCGAAAAGACCACCCATTACAGAAACTCTTGTACCTTCCGAAGTACCAATCGGAGTTGAAAAATGCTCTTCGCAGTGATGATGATCCCGTGTCAAACAGAAATCCAGATCAGAAGGCCAGGAAATATTCAGAGCGCCATGCGACTTGCGAAGCTGTGTTGTGTACTCGACTTCCAGATTTAAGGAATCGCATCCAGCGAATGGAGTCCAGCGCTTTTCAGTCACATGTTTATAAAACCAGCGAATCTACCGAGAAATCTGACGAGAAAACTCTTAAGTACCTGAGGATGACGAATGGCTGAGGTCTGAATAGTTTCAGAAATTTCGACGAGTTTCGAGGATAAGAGGCTGATATTGTTTAAGTTAGTTTGAGTTCCGTGGATCATAAGTGTGGTTCTCTTTGTTTCAATAATATATTATTAAAACATGTGCGCATATGCACATGAGACTTATTCGGGCGTTATGACTCCATTGAAAGTACAACAGGCTAGCCGGACGTTTTGGCTTCCATTACCCGCTATACTCGTAAACCAACTCTGTGCAACGTGGAGGGAACTGGAAACAGTATTCTTCCGAAGCAAGGGTTCCAACAATAGTCGTGTGAAGGGAGACAACAGAAACAATCATGAGACAAAGGCCCGGTAAGATAAGCATACAACTTACACAATCAAAAAACAAATTGGCGCCAACAACACGGCAGCAAGTCGCGCCACATAAGTGAAGCGTAGCTAAGAGCCTTGAGATTTAAATGGACGCCACGCACTAATTGAAGGTCAACGGATCAATGGATCAATTGATCAAGTTCATTGTTCCTTGCTCACTGAAGGAAGACGGGAGTCGCCGATCGTGTGAACCTCCTCAGTAAGCATCGCAACACAGGAATAATCAGACTGTATTGACCTGGATATATCCCAGTCTGCTTGTTATAAGATGTGCAAAATTCTATAATATCCGCAATTAACAGTGATATTTCTTACTTCATTTTTGTACGTTTTTATATACACCGTTTTGTTCACTGGGTTCAATGGATGACAGACGGAAGTAAAAAGTCACGGCTTTTGATTGTTCCCTTTATCCAGTCGAGGAGTCTGTACCGGAGGGATATTTACACGCCGCAAATTTTCTTGGTCGGTACACATTTCCAACGCTTTGGAAGTTTTTCAACCCCCTAAACTAATTTTCAACAGAAATCTGCGAAATAAATGAAAATTATTTACTATCTTTTTCCAACATTTTTGATTCGAATAGTTAAACCACTCCGGAAGCAAATTTGTCCATCACAACAGTTAAATCCCATTCACCAGCAACACGATTTCTTCCATTGCATCTATGGATAATTGGAAAATAGAAGGAATGGAAAGAGCAATTAGGTGCAAGACAAAAATGCAAGGATGAAGCAGATATAGCATATCTCCGTAAATAATCAAGATAGGGCAAAAGTAGAACATAACAATCTTACAGTATTCATTCCGGCCATTCTAATTATATTAAGGATATCTTTCAGTTCTTATCGAATAACTCGGACATGCTTCCGTGAACTTGTACAAAATTCTAACATGAACCACAATAATACAAGTTTTATGGGTGCGTTTGAAATTCCATATCTTCGTAAATAATCAAGATAGGGCAAAAGTAGAACATAACAGTCTTACAATATTCATTCCAGGCATTCTAATAACACAAAGGATATATACAACTTCACATCGAATAACTCGGATATGCTTCCGTGAACTTGTACAAAATTCTAACATGAACCACAATAATACAAGTTTTATGGGTGCGTTTGAAATTCCATATCTTCGTAAATAATCAAGATAGGGCAAAAGTAGAACATAACAGTCTTACAGTATTCATTGCAGGCGTTCTAATAATACTAAGGATATTTGCTTGTTCATATCCAATAAGCCGAAATGGCCAACTGGAACTTGTACAACATTCAAACATGAACCATAATAATACAAGTTTCTTGGATTAGTTTGCAGTTCAGTATCGTCGTAAATACTTCCGGTAGAGCGCGAATAATAGAATATTCTGAAAGAACTCTCTTTAAATTTTGTATCCGAATATAAGAGGCAAGTTAATTTCATCTATCCCACGAAATACGAACAAAAATACCCAACCTTATCCGCACCTACCTCAATGATCACTACAGCGCAGCCACAAGAAAATGCCTGAAATTACGAGTGCGCTTAAACAAACAGTAGTAAATTTGATGAAAATAATGACCCATTTTTCAAAATGGATTTACCTGACTTCTACATATGGTATAATGAACTGTTTGAATTTTTATTTTCAACATTTTACTCACTGCACGTCCAAACCCGCAGGATACCGGCATATCACGGCGGACAGTGTGCTACATGGGAAGGGCTACAACAGAGAATAAATAGATAAACAAACAAGCTAATAAATGCAAGCTTACTGTTGTTAAACACGCAATTCTATAGCTAGATGAATATGCATAACCAGGTGTGAACTATTCAACAGACGACCATACATACGTGGCCGTGTACTGAATAGTGTGCCGGGATTTGGACAAAGTGTTAGAGTAGGGATCCAGACGGAATTTGAACGCAGCGACTGTTGTGGCGTTCACGATATGTTATGGCAGGGAGTTCCAGACTTTACAGACCCGAACCGCAAAGAAACTGTGCCTTAGCTCAAGTGTGCTGTACAGACATTCTATTTTTAATGAATGTGGGACAGCTAACTGTGCAGCCTCATGGACAAGGACTAGAGGAGTTATACAGTCTGGCCCGGGAGAGGTGGGTTTGATCTTCCGCCGTGGTATCTACTGTGGAGATTTCTTCAGAAGTGTCAGCGCTTTCTGCAATGGGGCAGATAGGCAAGCCGTCTGTAAACACAGCGCAGTAGAAGTCGACCAGAACTTCAGCAGCTTCGCCATCTGAGAAGTAAGCCCTTGCGGGCCGGCTAGCTGGGCAACACCAGCTTTGGCTTTACGGGTTTTGGAGACAAATCTATACAAGCTTTTAGGGTCACTGACGAATCGCTGAGTTAAACGTTGCTGGAAGTCTAATCGATCTTCCCTGATCACTTTAGTGCATCGGTTTCAGATCTGCGCGTACAGGTTACGATCATTTAGATCCCCTGACGTTCTGTATCGAGCCCATGCCAGACGTTTGGCGTGGATGACTTTTAACGTTCGGGACCGCAATTGTTGTTGCGGTTTCCGGCTGGTTGTAGAGTAGAATGGTGTTGAACTATCTATGGCTTCGCAAATGGTGCTAGTAAAATGGTCGCACATTTCTTCAACAGACAGTGTTGAGTTAAGCTGATCCCACGAAGCAGTAGCTAAGTAGGCGTTGAGTACGTCCACTCTACACCTTTGGAAGTTCCTTTGTGGAACGTTTGCTTTGGGAATAAGCTCAGCACTACAATTGTAATCGAAGGTTACTACGGCGTGGTTGCTTAAGGCGAGCGGTGCATCCACGACCAAGTTGTCTGCCATAAGCTCTTCATTAGTGAATCTTTAGTCTAGGCGAGAAGAAGCGTGGCCTTCGCGCCATCTTGTTCAGTAGGTTACGTGTTACGTAAGGCCAGTGGCTGCTAGAACTGTTGCAGGCATAACATCGGCGGCGCCTTTGTATGAATAGGATTGAAAATCAATCTGTGGCAGGTTAAAGTCTCCCAGTATTAGGATATGTGAGTATCGCAGGGAAGGGGTACAAGTGGGTCCGGAGAGGATTGCTTCATCACGGTCAGGGCGGGAGCAGGGAGGCCGATAATCTACGCCAACCAACAATCTGTCAGTGTTGGATTGTACAACGGAGCACCAAACAGATTACGGGACAGCCGTGAGTATTGGGTGAGACACGGGGTGTCCAGGAGGGAGTTGCGGACACAAAAGGCCACACCATCTCCTCTGCCCGTTGTTCTGTCGTTCCGAAAAAGCAGCATGTCTGTAATGTCGAGCTCGACGTCAAGGTTGTTCGATGAGAGCAATGGCTCAGTAATTCCGAGGATGAAGAAGTCATTCGCGAAGCAGAGCGCACGGATTTCACCGAGTTTGCTGATCAGACTTTGGGCGTTGGTATAAGCACATTTGACAGAGTTAATTCTGAATGAGTGCAGGTTGCCAGAGTCGGAAGAAGACTGGATTTTTCGGGGGATTCTGGGCGTGTCCGCAGGGTTATCGCCGACTCTGACTGAGCCGGCTGGTGGACGTTTTTCAAGACTTCAGGTCAACTAAGGGAACGACTAACCGAGCAGCCCGTGCTAGGTAGTCAGCTTGCAACTTCTCGCGTTCATCTTTGGAGCGATCGGGGTGGAAGGTTATACCTCCTGGGGTTCGATGGCACTCATGACGAAAACGTTCTAGTATGTATGCAGCCTTCTCAGGCGCAGTCACGGTAATTTTCTAGAGCCGTGTTGTCCCCATACGTGTCTGGCACATTCCTGATAATCACGTTGCGGGATCGATCGACGGCGACTGCATTTTTCATTACTTGGTGTCTCCGTTGTCGCTCTATCCAAGGTATGTCGGGATAAATTGAGGCGCCGCCAAATGAACGCAGTTCAGAGGTTGCTAGGAGGATCTCCTTGGTTTCCGATGGGCTTGTAAGGGAAATCCGTACCAACCTCGGTTTGTTTACGTG